>CM037879.1:182749323-182936823 GCA_021292165.1 Shinisaurus crocodilurus | reverse complement strand
TCCGTGAGATTTCTGTTAGCACTGAAAACTGTGGGTTCAAAGGAGTTCTTTAGGGTGCTGGGGCTCAGGCACCACTTCTGCCTCGTACTCAAGTCTCTTGGGCAGGTTACTTGTCCCTAGCCACACCTCCCATGGCAGCCATTTCGTGGTGGTGCCCAGGATAGTTCCTCAATCTGCCAAGTGTGCCCACAGGCCCCAAAATGTTGTCTACCCCTTTATTACATACTGTTCAGCAGAATATGCCTTTTTCCTGAAATACTTCAATGCACAAAAGCCAAAAATTGTAGTCACTAGCCCCCTCCTCTCCAGGCAAGCCCCCACCCCACAGTCTTCCCCAATGGAAGAGCTGGGGGAGCATACCAGGTTGGGCACTGCTGCTTGGAGGAGGCCAGAGCAACCCAACACCCCACAGAAAGGCAGCAGAGTTGTCAGTTGAGCACCACTGCAGGGAGCTGTCTCAAGCGCCTTCAGGCAGTGGCATCCAATCTTTCCTACTTGCCTTTCCTGCCCCAGAGCAGGAAAGGCTGGTGGGGCGAGGGGCTTCCCAGTTAGGCCATGCGTGGCCAAGGCTCTCCAGGCGCCTTGGCCATTCAGTTGCCAAACAACATCCAGCTTTCCTCTCAACTTTGGAGCTGGGTGGGGGGATTGCTGCACGATTGCCAGATGAGCGGATCTGACAAAGCCTGGCAGGGAATCTATACTGTCTGTTCTCCCCCCCCCTCCCCCCCACTGTACTCTCACAAATACGTATTTCCCACTGCTGCACCCAGCACAGGGGAGTGCAGGCAAGCAAGAGGAGCAATTCCTGTCTCCTCCTGCAAGCTTGTTCTTTATCTCTGGGAGTGCTTTGACCATAGGAGTGCTTCCAAGTGGAGGGCTCCTAGCACTACCCAGCCATTGCTCTTCTCCTGTAAGCTACAAGGGGAATTACAACTGATGTTCCAACTATTGGCGATGCTGCCCTTTTTCTCTGTGTACATTCCACTGAGTTCCATCCACACTAGTGGATGTGACTTAGCTGGATGGGCAAGGAAGGTCCAATTCAACCAAATGTTTAACCTTTCCCCTCAATCTTTTTTTTTTTTTTTAAATCAATGACTTACGTTGCACTATAGCATTTACTTATTTCAGTGATATTAAAGTGTGTGTGTGTGTGTTAATCACCTTGGGGGGAATTAGCTATTGGAATGATCCTGAAAGCCGGGACCTTCTACATGCAAAGCATGTGCTCTTCCACTGAACTATGGTCCTTCCCTATAGTCTTTCTTCAGACTGCAAAAAAGGTGTAGATCACTTCAGATCACAGATGTAGATCACTTTAGTGCTAATTTTTAAGAGGCATCGTATTCACATGTGCAGTGACATATTGGGTGGGTGTGCTTACTGTGACACATCTAGACTTTGGTACGCCTTCACTATTACATTTCTGATCAGCGCCATCAGCATGCTGTTTTTTAATCTTTTAATTTGCTCTAAAATGCCTTTTCTCCTATATATATATATATATATATATTAATATTTAGGCAATAGCACAAATGAAAAAGCATTTTAGAATATAGCAAGAAATTGATTTAAGAACTAAACAAATTGACCTGGTTCGCACGTTGTTGTTGAAAATGTAGCTGGAGCAAGCCTGGGCTGTTTTATCGTGGCATCTGAACCCAGAATTCTGGGTTGTTGGGTGGCAAATAACCTAGCGTTTGAACTCATGGGTTCGTCCCCCAACAAGCCAGAGTTCCAGGTTTTGACATTACAATAAACAACCCAGGGACATGGTGTCCCTGGGTTGTTTATGGCAGCAGAATTGGGCGCACATGTGGGAACCAGCACACACGCGCCTGCTGCATTTTCAGTAACCCCGTTTGTTAACTGCGTGTTGTTGACAATGTGTGAACCAGGCCACTGCCTTCCTAGTCAGTGCCATTTTATTTATTTTTAAATGATCTAGCCCACCTTTCCTAAAAAGTTCAAGGTGGTTTACAATACGAAACACCAATATCAGCCAACTAAAGCAACGTATCGACAATACAGTCTCAATTTAAGTAACAGTGGTCCAAAAAAGCAGCAAGATTAGAAAACATCATATTTAAAAGCTTAGAGAGACTAGTAAAACAGCATTATGGTTTAAAAGCCTTTCTAAAGAGCTTTCTGCTATATGGTGAAACTCCACTTGGAGAAGGGCAAGGAGGACTTCCCTCAGGAGGGAGTTCCATGTAGGAATGTCGGAGGAATCCGCAATGGATTCAAATGAGTTTGGGTTTCTATGAATCCGACCTGCGGATTCTGCAGCAAACTGGCTTTTTCCAAGTCATGCAGATTCCGCGGACTTGCAGAGTGGCTTTTTACTCTCCAGAATTGTGTGCAAATTTAGTTGTACAAAAATATGGAAGTTGCTGGAAACTACACCAATATATACTCCATTAAAAAAAACACACACAGCCTTTTATGCATTTCTAATCTCTCTTCAGCTTCTGCTGTGTAGCAATCTTTTTCTGCGTGTGCGTACTCTGCTCATTGATTCTTTGCTGAGCTAAGAAAAAATATGCAAAATGTTATGTGCCAGAGAAAGTTCCATAAATTGTGGTGGACTTTTTTTGAGTACTTTTCTGAAGGGGGAAAAAAATCTGAATCTGTGGATGATGGAACAAAAGACACCCGAGAATCCACAAAATGCAAACAGAACATTTAACCAAATCTGTACATCCCTAGTTCCATGTTAATTTCTTCCCTAATCTTTTAATTATCACTAAAACACTTTTTAGCCTATCTTTTAACAAATGTTATTAACGAAATCACAGAATGATACCTAAATAAAAAGGTGCTTTAATAAACACTATTATTTTTAATTATTTAAAAAAATATTGAAAATGGCATGCTCAGGTGAATTGTTTCTTCCCCTTTCACATGCCCATGCCATGCCTGCTAGTGTAGATGGAACAAAACAGGATGTACACACACACAAATGTACTATACCCACAAAGTCAACTGCATATCCACATGTAGCTTACAGCAGAAGAGCCAAAAGTGAGTAGTGACATGGACTACCAGTCTGGAAGTTCCCCTTGTTCCCATTCAAGAGGAATGTTATGCCAAATTTAAACAAAAAAACAAATTTGTGAACTAAATCTTTAAATTATAATGAGGAATACTGTTCACTGCAGAAGCACACACCAACCTGTAACGTATCCCCCAACTGGTTTGAGGCTGTCAAACTGCTTGTCATACTTTGTTCGTTCTTCAGAAGTGATCGCCCACATATTTGGGCCTCCTGGAAGACAAAAGGAAATGCCTTTTTAAAATCATTTTAACATAGGTATGTTCAACTGGGGTGTGGGGGGGAGGGCAAGAAAATAACCACCTTTGTTTCCTAAGTGATAATATTAGACCAAATGCTTTTATGACACACCTTGCCCTCACCAGTTTGGCAAGAATGCTTCTATGATCCATGGTATTTTGCTTCTTAGATGTACAATTCTCTGTTCTTCCTTTGTGTGTTTTTCAGCTTTAAAATAATTATATGAACTTTGCTTCCTGTCATTTTTTACTTTTCACAGTTAAGCAACAGGATCTCTTTTTTGCTCAGACTCCATCCCAGAAAAACACCCCATAAATTTTCAGAAAGCAGCTATTTTTGTCTCTCCCTCCCCACTCCCTTTTTTGTATTATACATGACTATGGCAGCTAAGGACTAGCCAGGGATGGGGACTCGGACTCCAGGACTCGACTCGTGAGTCGGACTGAGTCCCCCCTATGACTCGAGTCCCAATATTTTTAATGGGACTCGAGACTCGACTCGGGACCAAGGACTCGACTCGAGACTCATGTTCCAAAATCGTGTTCCTCAAATGCAACATGGATAGGTTTTAGGAAGTACAGCAAGTTTATTTTTTAAAATCATTTTTCTAAAATGCAACCTTTCATACATTTTGGGTTTGGCTGCCTCTGCCTGCCTGTTTGGGGTTCCCAGCCTCTTCTGCCTGCCTGGTCTCCTCTTAACCAGTTCCACAGTTTGAATCGTCCAAGACAAAGGCCTCTGCCTGCCTGTTTTGGGGTTCCCTGCCTCCTCTGCCTGTCTGGTTATTTTGGGTTTGTCTGCCTGGTCTGTTCTTGCCAAAATCAGTTGCATAGTTTTGAAATAAAAAGGCACACTTGTGCCTAGAATTTATTTAAGCCACACATCTGAAATAGCCTTATTTTGTTGGGAAAACCCCCCCACTGATTTTAATAGGGACTCGTGGAGTCAGCTTTGGGAGTGACTCGTGACTCGTGACTCGTGACTCACCATTTTGGACCAAGGACTCGGACTCGAGACTTGGGTCCAAAGACTCGTGACTCAACTCGTGACTCGAAACCAAGCACTCTTCAACATCCCTGGGCCTAGCACAGGCATCACAAATCAAATGCCTAGCAGGGTTTATACACTGGATACCCAAAAGGTTATGGCAAACACAAAACCTAGAAACAGTACAGTAATGGCGAACCTATGGCACGGGTGCCACAGCTGGCACGCAGGGACCTCTCTATGGGCACTCGAGCCATTGGTCACCAGATCACGAAAAGACCGTCCCCTTCTGCAAAACACTAATGATCTTGTTCTTTCTCACAGTGTGGAACAGAATGATTTTATTCTAGAATTCCTGTTACAGAATTCTTTTCTACATTGTTATCACATTTAAAAGACTTTGAAGAATGATGCACAGAGCATGGCTTGGATGTAAAGCCCTAACAGTTGACCTGAGTGCTGCATGTGTTGCTCTCAAACTAACGGAGTATGAGCCAAGGTTTGACAAATTATCAGCATGCATGCAATAGCAAAAATCACATTAATTGTGCAAAAGCATGCCCAATGCAAACTTTTACCTAATGCAGTGTTTGCAGTCCAAGACATAAAGTGTTTAAAATGTGTTAAGCACATTTAGTTTTCTTGTTTATCTTGCTCATCCTAGTACAGGTTGACTTTTACTTTTACTAATCCGACACCTGTAGAAGCAGGGAAAGGACCTGGGGTAAAGCTTGCCCCATACAATTTCAGTCTGGCATATAATCATATTACAAGTTGAGAATCCCTTATCCAAAAATACATGTGCCTAATTATTTAAAAAGTTTGTATAAATTCCCTTCAGGCTATGTGTACAATGTAGTACTATAATAATTTTTTGAGTTGATTTTTCCCCCAACAAAAAACTGTATGTATCATTGAAAACTCTGTTATTGTGTTTTTCTTTTAAGACAAAAGATGTTAATTAGTTCGGACAACTGTATGAGTTGTTTTTCTAAAACTAAAACCTCGGTATTCAGGTTTAATTGCAGTGTTGTCACTTTGAAATAAATAAGTTGGTTTTGTGTTGCAGTTTGGGCACTCGGGCTTAAAAGGTTCGCCATCAGTGCACTAAGACAAGCAACAATGGGTACCATAACTGCATGTTTACAGGTCCATGACTCCCTTGGTAGGTCAATGAGAGAAAGCACTAAGATGGGAAACAAGAAATTTCTTCATCATGGTAAAATGTGGAAATAAGGCAAAGGCAACATTTTGGATTCATATTCAGTAACAACTGTGTTGTTTGTTCTCTGAGGACAGGACTAGAACCAATGGGTGGAAATTGCAGGGAAGCAGATTTCAGCTAAACATGAAGAGAAGCATCCTAATGGTAAGAGCTGTTTGACAGTCGAACAGACTGCCCCAGGAAGTGGTGGGCTTTCCTTTACTGGAGGCGCTTAAGCAGAGGCTGGACATCCACTTGCCATGGATGTCCAAGTTGCATCCTGCATTGCAAATCCTGCATTGAACCGGAGGTTGGATTAGATGACACCCAAAGTTCCTTTCAACTCTACAATTCTATGATTCTAAGCCTGAGGCAAAAGAGGAGGGAACTGGCAGGACTAGATCCCACACAGCATTTTTCTAACTGCATAGCAACAGGACCAAACAAGACAAAAAAGGCTCTTGGATACTCATTCTACAGGCATACATTCATACACCAAGACTGAACAGGTTATTTAAGGAATCATAGTCTAGTAGAACAACACAGGTTTAGCAAACACAGATTCCCAGGTTCATGGGTTCCCTGGAAGTGGTCACCCACACTTAAGGCACACCTGAGAGTGTGCAGAGGAAGTTGAGGGGAAATGGGGAAAAAAAGTATAGAACAACTGGAGATACAAACTCAACGAAGAAGGCAAATAGGAGGTTAAGAAAGCCGATGGCCTAGATAATACCGATCTAAGCTTTGAGGGATAGACAAGGAATGGAAGATTCCATAAGGCAAAACATTTCTGAAGCTTTCCATTATAAGAAAGAATTTTCCACTGGGACTGGTGGAAGGCTTAACATTTTAGCCGTTTAGTTTAATATATAATGAAAGTACTTTGACAAATCAGTTATCCCCATGTGACCACTCCTCACTTTCTTAAGCCTCAAATTTAATTCCAAGAGCAAGGTGTACATGGGTTTGGAATCAGCCACTGGAGCTCTTTTGGCTAATTGGGCCTATTTGGTATGGGCTCAATGGGTCAGCAGTTTGAACCTTTGAAGGATCACTGTGACCAATTTACATTACATTTTGCAAATAAAATTGCTCATATCCTCTCTGACTTGGATGCTATAATTTTGGCAGAATCAGAGATGGATGTAGCCATGGCACCATTTGGGCCTGTTGCTATATTTTTCTGCTTGTGCAGCTTGAGGTTGATGACAACCTGCTTGAAGGATTGAGGCCTATCACTTGTTCTTTAGATCTTTGCTTCTCCTGACTAGTGCAGTCGGGCAGGGCTAGGATTACAATATGGGTATCAGAAGTGGTCAGTGCCTCATTAAAGGATGGTGGTCTTGAAGGATGCAGTAGTAAAACCATTGTTAAGAAGACAGGTCTTGGCTCTGGAAAATTATCACCCTGTTTCAAATCTACCACTTCTGAGCAAGGTCTTGGAGTGGGTTGTGACAGCTCCAGGAAATCTTGGATGACACCAATTATTTAGATCCATTCCAACCTGACATCTGGACTGGATTTGGAATTGAAATTGCCTTGGTCACCATGGTGGATGACTTATACTGGGGAATGTATGGGAGCTGTGTGTGACCCTGTTGGTTCTTCTGGACCTCTCTGTGGCTTTCTGGAATGAGACTTGGAGGCATGGTGCTATGGTGGCTCCATTCCTTCTGGGTAGGGATGGAATGGATCCTGAAGTTGGTGCTGGGGGACTTGTTCCACCCGTTTGTCATTGGCCTTAGGGCTACCTGAAGGTTCCATCTTGTCTTGCATGCATTTCAACATCTACATAAAACTATCTGGAGGTTTTGGCATCAGTATGTGGCTAGCCCACAGCTCTAACTTTCTTCTCTGTCATCTAATTCCAGGGAGGCAGTTGAAACTGTGATGGTGCCTGAGGGCAGTATTCAGATGGATGAGGGTTAACAACCTGAAGCTTAGTCCAGATAAAACAGATGTACTGTGGGTTGGGAACCTGCTAATCTGGATGGAGTAACGCTGGGAGTGTAGTCTGGGAGTGCTCCTGGACTTAACGCTAAATATGGAGTTACAGGTGGTGTTGGTGTCCATTCATCAGCTGTGGCCCAGTCCACTGAAAGCTGGCCTAGCCACAGTGGTTATGTCCAGATTATTGTAGTATGTGGGGCACTTGAAGATGGTTAGGATACTGCAACTAGTACAGAATACGGCAGCTAGAACAATAGTGTGAGGTAGCCTCAGATCATACTACAGCTACCGGTAATCTGTAACAGATGGGCTGCCTATTTGTTTCCGGGCACAATTCAAGCTGCTCTTTTTGGCTTTTAAAGCACTAAATTGTTTATACATTATGGAGGAGGAAATATATCTTTCCCATATGGGTACACACTGCACAGATTCTGAACAAACTGAGGGGTACTTGCTGCATCAAACAGGTATCAG
Source organism: Shinisaurus crocodilurus (assembly GCA_021292165.1). Taxonomy (NCBI): domain Eukaryota; kingdom Metazoa; phylum Chordata; class Lepidosauria; order Squamata; family Shinisauridae; genus Shinisaurus; species Shinisaurus crocodilurus. Next base: position 182,928,913 of record CM037879.1, on the reverse strand, counting down.
GCATGTGTTTTAAAATACTATTATACAGCTGCTCCTACGGCTAAGTTAATACAGAAGGCTTTCCCCACATTTTCACCGGCCATTTTTTTTTTTAAGGGTAATGGACCAGTGACAGTCGCTCCAAAGTGCTGCTTGGGCATCGGTAGAGGGGCTGTCACTGGCGGTGGCGCAGGCAAGATTGCGAGGAATGGCAAGATGGGTTTGCTGCTCTTGCCAAGCAGCTCGCTAACCGCTTCCTGGAACCCATGATGGGATTGGTCTCCCAGACGACACGACAACCCATCATGGATTCAACAACCCCTAGAACAAGCCATGGGTTATCAGGGAGGCTTGTTGCCCCAAACAAGCCACCCTGCAGGAAGCAGTCCAGGTTCACATGACACGGCAACCCACATGGCTAGTTACCCACAATGGGTTGCTGTGTTGTGCGAACCCAGCCTTTGCCTAACAAGTCTTCCTCCCATTAGCAGCTAGTAGTAGTGTCTCTCTCACTGTGAAGAGCCATTGGGGGTTGCTGTGCAATCCATCAGGTTTCCTGGGTTGCTCAGCAACAATAGCCTGTCCCAGGTGGGGCTAGGCACAGCAAAGGAAAGAGAATCAGGACAAGGGCTCTTTAAATGGCTCAAAGACTGAGGGAGGCGGCGGCAGGGCAAAAGCACAGGATAAAAGCCTGAATGCACAGGCAGGGGAGAAGGAGGCCAAAGAAATTTAGGAAGTGTGGTTGGAAAGAATTCCAGGCAAGGAACAAAGACCAGAAGGTACAAAAGGGGGTAGCAAAAAGGAAAAGGGGCTAGTGATCTTATTAGAAGGTCAAGGAGCTGAATCAGTGGACTGGCTGCTGGGAACTGTGAAACAGACCTTCCAGTACAGATAGCAGCAGACAGGAAAGTACAAGACCAAGGGGGCCCAGAAAAGACTTTCACAGCTCTATAGTAAACTCAGTACCAGATCATCCTGACCCTACAACTACTTAACTACAGCTTGCACCACTATGTAGGCATTCATTCTGATCCTACCGCTATTTACCTGTGTTATGGTGTTGGTATCTACCCATGTCTTACAGCTACTTACCCAGTCTGTGGACATTTCTTCTGATTCTACAGATATCTAGCTATATCACCCTGTAAGCATTCATCCTAGTTCTGCATCTGCTTACCAGTATTGCTCTGGGGGTATTCTGCTTTATGCCACAGCTACTTACTTCAGCCCCTAAGAAGGGATTCTGCTCCTGTAACTACTAACTTGAATGATCCTGTGTTTTAACAAGGATTAATTAAGTCTGGAGTTGCTATATTTATGTTGTCACATCATCCCTTCTAGTGGAAAATAGGGAAGTGACATGTCCCCACTGATAGAAGGGACACCCCTTGTGTCACTCACACAGGAAACATATGGTAAGTATGCATTGTGCAGCATGCAGGAGGGCTGGTGGCCATTAACCACCACATGCAGCTAAGCTCCCAGTTGGCAAATGCCAGACATCCCACTGCAACCACTCTAATCATGATCCAGTTTGCTTTGCACCAGTGTTCTCCAACCTTGGGTCCCCAGATGTTTTTGGCCTACAACTCCCAGCATGTCCCAGCCAGCGAACACTGCTTTACATGATCATAGATTGCCAGGACACACAGAGCAAAAACTGGTACCGGGCATACAGCAAGGATGGGGAACCTCAGGCCTGGAGGGCCAAATCTGCCCCCCCCCCCGTGTCCCAATCTCACCCTTTGGGGCTTCCCAGATGGCCACACCCCATTCCCCTGGACCTATGCCCTTTCCCCCAGCCTCCAATCATTTGGTGGTTTCCTGTCTTTTGTGCAGTTGTCAAAAGGGTTGGAATCCCACTCCTAAGGCTTAGTTGCAGGCAGTAACTATTTTAAACTAAAATATGCTAGTATTGCTGGTATTTTGACCCTCCCCTTTTGCCTTTGGCCCTGCCCACCACTGGAATGCAGCCCCCCCATCTTTTCTGAAATTGAATTTGACCCTTGGGCTGAAAGAGGTTCCCCATCCTGACATAAACATCCCACTGCAACTTTCTACAAAGGAGGGGTTAAGTATTGTTTCGGTGATTACAGTCCCTTCTGTGTGGAGAAGAGTGTTGTTATATAGTTTAGTCTCCAGGTGGCACTGGGCTTAGTTGTATCTGGGAGGAGTCAGGAATTTCCTGTTGCTGTGTTGTTCTTGGTTAAGAGACTATACTATTAAAGTCCTTGTCTACTCTGCTGGCTCTAAGTCTTCTATGATATGCTGTCAGAAGTCAGATTTTAAACCCAGCCCTGCTCTATGGAGCTGCCAACCTTCTTGTTCTAGTCAGCTCCTATATAGCTTTGCAAGTTGCTTGGCAGGCAATTATGTGTTGGTAAATCCCTATTAACTCTCATAGGGATGGAACAATTGGGCAGGGGAGAGCAGATTACACCTGTGCCTCTGCTGACTGTCATGAAGTTTCAAAGCCACTGGGACAGGAATGTGGACATAATCTCTGTGTTTTACTTTCAGAACTCACTCGCTGTTCAATAAAAGCTTTCACTTTGTTACAGCTGATTGTTTCTCTGTTAATGGGAGTTAACTCCTGCTTCTTGCTCACCTCAGCTGTCTTCTGGATGTGGAGCTGAATGAGAGGGGGGCAAAGAGGTTTCTAGTTACCAGGGCTAGTATTCTCTATGTTTTGGCTACTTGGGCTCCACCAAGGCTAAGGGGGCAGGCTCCTCATAGAACAAAATCTCTACTGTTGCTGTGATAAATCGTGCAGTTGGTCAACATTTAGGTGAAAGGTGTGGACAAACAAGTTCAACCAGATCAACAGGCAGCAGGCACAGGCAATCAAGCAAATGAGCAAAGGGCAGAAGGGGGAGGATTACAAAAAGCATTTTGAGGCCAAGTTATGTATCTGACCCTCTCATTGGCTCTGGCATTACACTGCCAGGTGACACAGCTGGTTGACTGCATACACAGGTCAAAGCTGGGAGCTCATGTATATACTCCTGCACTTTTGCTGCATGGCTTATGCCTCACTATGAAGCCACCATTGTCCTAGTGCAGTGTTCTCCAACCTTGGGTCCCCAGATGTTTTTGGCCTACAACTCCCAGGATGGCGCTGGGGCATGCTGGGAATTGTAGGCCAAAAACATCTGGGGACCCAAGGTTGGAGAACACTGTCCTAGTGTATAAAGCTCAGTCAGGGGCTTGGGTAGCTATGGGGACAACAAGCTCCATGATGTATATTGTCCCTTTTCTGCTCCTGTGGCTGTGTTGTTAGGAAACTGCTCTATGGAGTGTGAGGTATAAATTCTAGTCCTGCCTGTCACCCATCTTTTTGCCCAGGACAGAAAAACTCACCAGGGTAAGGTTTTCCACCATGGATTGGTCATCTGTACTGATGAAAGTGTGATAAGATTTTTTTCCCCCTACCATGGATTCTAATTTGTGCTGTGGAGGCCTTTCAAGTGGGAAGGTTTCTCCATGTTAACCACTTGGTGAGTTGGTTGTTTATAGTGGCAATCTGTGGTAGGCAACATTGAGTGGGGAATATATTTCTTGAGCTATAAGTCCCCTCTTTTTAAACTCTGGGTTGTTGTGAGTGCTCTGTCTGGGTTTTGTGGTTTTTTTTAAAAAAAACCCAGGGGTAATACAACCTTTTTGGGCCTGTGGGCACATTTAACATTTTGAACAAGTGTCCCAGGCACCACCAAAAATTTCTGTGGAGAGTAAAATGTTTGGAGCACCCCCCTCCAGATTCTCATTTTTCTTGCCAACTCATCTGGATTCTAACTTTTCTTGCCCCACACCCCCACTCAACCATTCCATTGGTGTGAATAGATTTATTTATTCATTAGCAATATTTATATGCTGCTTCTTATTTGAAACAAATCCCAAAGTGGTTTACAAAATAAAAACAAAACAAGCAAGCAAGCAAAAGACACCACCCCCACACCCCACACGTATTATGAGGTTGGTACAAAAATACTTCATGGCTGGGGGCAGGGCCAGCCCACCCATGAAGCAGGGTAAAGCAGCTGCATCAGACAAACTGTGTTGCTCCCCACATCAGGAGGGCCCCCTGCCACTGCTGCCCCACCTCCTCCAGCAGGTGCTCTAGAGAGTCCCGCCAACCACTCTCCCACCATGGCATTAGTGCAGTAATATAGAGAATCATAAGCTTAAGGGTTGTGGGGGCCTGTTATGGACTACTCTACAGAAATTCTCTCTCCTGGTCCAGGCTTCCTACCCATTTGATTACCAGTTTTGAATGTTTGTACTTTCTGCTGGGCACTTGGAATAGATGAATGATACTGCTGGTAAACTGCCCACCCTGCTTCCCAGCAGTCTCCCTGCCAGAGCTGGTGGAAGTGGTCTTGGATTTATTGCTGAGGATGCTTAGAATGGTTGTGCTGGGGATCTCAATATCCATGCTAAGGCTATCTTGTATAGGGTGACTCAGGACTTCATAGGCTGCGATGACAACCACGGGACTGCCCCAACATGTCATTGGCCAAACATTGGGGTACCATAGGGCTCGGTCCTGGGCCCAGTGCTCTTCAACATTTTTATTAATGACTTGGATGAGGAGGTGCAGGGAATGCTTATCAAATTTGCAGATGACACAAAGTTGGGTGGAACAGCTAATACTCTGGAAGACAGAAACAAAATTCAAAGGGATCTCGATAGGCTGGAGCGCTGGGCCGAAAACAACAGAATGAAATTTAATAGGGATAAATGCCAAGTGCTGCACCTAGAGAAAGGAAACCAAATGCAGAATTACAGAATGGGGGACACTTGGCTCAACAATATTACAAGTGAGAAGGATCTTGGAATTGTTGTAGATCACAAGCTGAATATGAGCCAGCAATGCGATGTGGCTGCAAAGAAGGGAAATGCTAATTTGGGCTGCATTAATAGAAGTATAGCTTCCAAATCGCGTGAAGTGATAATTCTCCTTTACTCAGCACTGGTTAGGCCTCATCTTGAGTACTGCGTCCAGTTCTGGGCACCACACTTTAAGAAGGATGTAGACAAACTGGAGAGGGTTCAGAGGAGGGCAACAAGGATGATAAAGGGACTGGAAACAAGGCCCTCTGAGGAGAGACTGAAAGAACTGGGCATGTTTAGCCTTCAGAAGAGGAGACTGAGGGGAGATATGATAGCACTCTTCCAGTACTTAAAGGGTTGTCACGAAGAGGAGGGCCAGGATCTCTTCTCGATCATCCCAGTTTACAGGACATGGAATAATGGGCTCAAGTTACAGGAACCCAGATTCCACCTAAACATCAGGAAAAATGTCCTGACTGTCAGAGCAAGAAGACAATGGAACCAACTACCTAGGGAGGTGGTGGGCTCTCCCACTCTGGAGGCATTCAAGGTGCAGCTGGACAGCCATCTGTCAGGGATGCTTTGACCTGGTTTCCTGCATTGAGTAGGGGGTTGGACTCGATGGCCTTGTAGGCTCCTTCCAACTCTACTTTTCTATGATTCTATGATATGTAGTAGTACACCCTTGACTTGGTTTTCTTAACTGGTCAAGATGATGGTGGAGGATTTCTTGGTAACTCCCTTGTTATGGCTAGATCATTTCCTGTTGATTAGACTAGTGGCAGCCTTTCCCCTCTGCAGGAGTAGAGAACCTATTAGAATGGTCTGGAGACTAATGTTATCTGATGGATTTCTGAGGGCCCTTGGGGATTGCCAACCTAGTATGGCTGGTACTTCTATCAAAGCCCTGACTGTTCTGTAGAATGGAGAGATTGCTCAGGTGGCTAACATAAGCCTGGCTGGCCACTGTGGGGAAACAAGGCAGTCAACTTGATAGACTTTTCATCAGATCCAGTAGAGCAGGGCTCTCCAACCTTGGGTCCCCAGACGTTGCTGGACTACAGCTCCCAGAATCCCTTGCCATTAGCCATGCTGGCTGGGTATGCTGGGAGCTGTTTGCCAGCAACATCTGGGGACCCAGGGTTGGAGAGCCCTGCAGTAGAGCCTCTTCATGTTCTAGGCCCCTGAAGCTCCACCAAGACTTCAACAACTTCCACTCCACAATCAACTCTACACAGCTGGTTTACTTTGTGGCCCAGCCCAGTGAAACTATTTCATAAGTCATGGCCCCTTCCCCTTATACCAGAAGCCAACAGATTGTTACACTTAGCTACATGCTTCTAGCTACCACTCGGAGCACACCACCCAATCAATTGCCTGCACCAAGCTCTATAAACACATTTGCTCCAAACAAATACCTGCAGGATTTATATCAAGTAATCTTAAAGTTACAATACCACTTTCGGAATCGAAGAAACAGATTGACAAGGCCAGATGGGTACTCAAGAACCACTACGTACACAAGCCAAGCCAAGAAAGTAACAAAACATCACATCACCTATAGCTCAAATGGGTGACATATAGCCCCCCTTCCCTGAACATGGAAAGCCTTACCTTCAGGAGGGGATAATGGGTGGCAGAGAGGGCTCACTACCATGTACCACACCTCATTTGAAATCATGCACTTTTGTACTCTCTGGGCTAGTGAGTTGGCTGCGTGTTGTGATTGGGATGGCACTCTATTTCCCTTTCTGTCTGACTCTGGCTGTTTGCTTGCCAACAGAGTGATTGTTTGTAGGGTGTGTTTGTGAAAGAGAAGCTCTGAACCGGAAACCCTGGAGTGTATGGCTATAAGTGTTGCAATGATGAAGTTGGTTACTGGGTCCCAGTTCCTTATTGAGCAAAAGTTCAAAACGGTGCTCAGTCAGTAAACTTAATAAGGAACTACAGTTAATAAGAGCCTGCATTCCAAAGTAAGCTTTGGAGTATCCCATATCATATCCCCATGATTAGGGGACAGTCATCTTCAAGATAATAAACCTGTGAAGAAAAGAGCCTTTGGGGGTTCCTGCATGCACACACGCACACACACGCCTCCTCATGTGTAAACCAAATAAGGCCAGTTGGGGGGGGCTGGGAGGAGGCAAAAGGTACATAAAGCATAGGATGGGGCATGGCGCCTGAGAGTCCAGTCTAGGGCTTTCATATGCAAATGTAGTTCAGGCCCAGTAAGCCATGAGTCATGACTCATGAGTCTCCCTCCCCCTGCCTGGCCAGATGAAGTTCAATCTAATTGGCTGAAGACAGGAAAGCTACAGAAAGGGGGAGGGGGGAAGAGCTATTTCCCAACGTGTAGCCTGTGTGTCTTTGTCTTTGTCTTGTCTTTGGGCGCGCATGGTTGCTGTAGAGTAATGGTGGGCCAAGCAGAGGCCCCAAGCCTTCGGGGGGGCCATCAGGAACCGACCCCAGGTAGCTCCTGGTGAAATTAGCTGATTGAGGGCTCTAGTAAAGGCAAGCCTTGTTGGAGTCTACCCATCTCGGACCTGCGGGTAGATGTGGTAATCTCCATCGGGCAGCGAGGCTGTGCTGGATCTAACCCTGGAAGAGGACTGAACCTCAGGTAATTAGTTGAGTGCCTGAGAGATATTAAGGAATCAGGTTTTGTTATTTTGTAGCTCTATTTCTTTTTTTTTCTTTTTTTTAATATTTTATTTATTTTTCCAAACAAATTATAACACAGAAAATATATTTAGCAAAATACAAAATTATCACACAAATATAACATAATCAACATACAATAAATCATAAAGTGCTCCCCCCCACCCTCCAAGGGACCAATTAATATACTATCCTCTTGATCAAATAAAGTCTAAATTCCAAAAATATAACATATCCTGACAAGGCATGTTACCCTTCCCCTTTATTAATACATAGGCTAGTAATTGATTCCATATCTCCATAAAATTATTCTTCTTTAGCAATTCTTTTTTGCATTTGATACTACTAGTTAGTTTATCATTTAGGGCTATGTCCCAAACTTCCTTATACCAGTCTGTTATTAGGAAAACATGTTGTACTTTCCAATTTCTCGCTATCATTAGCTGGCCGCAGTTAACAAGTTTACAATTAACTCCTTCGTATTTTGATCACAAATAAGCTTCTCAGTTATTGATAACAATGCTAATTTTGGACAGACCTCTAAATTAGTACCAATAATTTTCGATATTTCTGTAAAAACCTCTCGCCAAAACACCAATACATTTTTACAACTCCACCACATATGAGCATATGTCCCTTTTTCCTGACATCCTCTCCAACATAATGCAGAACAATTATTATCTATTCTATTTAATCTTACTGGAGTTAAATACCATCTCCAAATTAGTTTATAAAAATTTTCCTTTATCCTAATTGACATCATTTTCACAATCCGTCTATCCCATATATTGTTCCACCCCAGCTCTCTTTCTGTGTGCCAAAGTGTCTCTCTCTTTATTTTGTGTGCTTCTCTCATTTCCCTAATCTTGTTGTAAAATGCTACCAGAATAAACCTTGCCTTGGTTTTACCCCACATGGGTGTTGTAGTTGCTCTGTGGCTTCAGTATCTAAATCCAGGTTATAGAATTAAAGGCGAGTCCCTGAACAGAGATTCAATTAGGGTTGCAAGGAGCTGAGGCTTGGCAATCTGGTACCTTGAGATCTCTGGGGGTCTTGGGTCCTTTGGGGTAGGAAAGGGTGGGGGGTGTGGGGGTCAGCCAACCCCCCCTTCCTCCACATGGTAGAAGAGGTGGGATTCGAAGCTGAACCACAGAGTGTGTGCACGTGGGCAAATGAGAGAAATTGGAGAGACTTTAGTGCATGAGTAGAGGTTTGTTATTTTTTAGAAATGAAGTGTGAGATTGTGCCTTAGGAAAAACGTTCAGATTGCTGGCAGTCTGTGGGAGCGTTGAAGGCAAGAAATTTCAACTATGGAGTGAGTTCCAGAACAGCTTGTGTGCCCAGCAAGTGAGCAGAGGGCAGCAAGTGTGATATTGAGCCTCAAAGAAAGCGTTCAGATTGCTGAAAGAGGCTGCCCCAGTCTGGGGGAGCCTAGCTGCCAGCAGAGAGCGTTGGCTGGGGGAAGGCGGCTGTGATCCAAGAGAACCAGAGCTGGCGGAGCCCTGGCTAGAAGCAAGGATCCTACCATCCCCATCGAGTGAAAAAAGGCTGTAGAAAGGAGAAAGCAACCTGCAGCTGTGTGATCCCAAAGTTTGGGGGCTGGGAGAGCCCGGGAGGAGAAAAAGTGTGTGTGTGCGCGCGCACGTGTGTTCCAAGGGGAGCAGAAGAAAGGAGAGAAGACCAGGAAACCTCTCTTAAGAGGCTGGTGAGCAAAACGTTGAATTTTGGGACAGCGTTTGATGAATGATTGAGTTGTGCTATGTGCCCCAGAGAAATTGGCAAGACTTTGGGGAGGGAAGGCACAGTCCTGCCCTACATCTCTCCCACGGGAGAAGGACTCATTTGAACTTGGACTGTCCAGTTGCTCTTGGGGGGGGGGGCATGGTGAATGGCCAGGCTGGGCAGCAGCAAGCAGAGGGGGGGGGCGGACATCAGAACCCCCCCCAGCAAAAGAGACTTTGTCCCCTGTGCTGCCGAAGTGGAGGGCTGAAAGAAGCAGAAGGACAAAGGGGATTTCCCTCCTAGCTGGCGGAGAAACACGGACAGAGAAACCCCTCCAATCAAAACTGTCATTTTTGCACAATGCTCATTAACACATGACCTCAGATGACAATTATAAGGAACATGGGTATGAACCCTGGAATATGCTTTGGGTCACCCCCAAATGATGCACCCCACATCTCCAGGACAATGTCCTCTATGGAATGGCATTGAGTTGTGTCTGGCTCAAAGCTTTGTTTCAGCATAAGACACTGAAGTGCAGGTATCCATGCCAATAAGTTTTTTTTTTAAATACAGAAAAGAATAAAGAGCTGGTTCTGTGTACCCCACAATAAACTTTGTCACCCCAAATCATCCACCCATCCTTTACCTGATGGCACTGAATTGTGTCCTGCACAACATTTTGCTTGGGTGCAGGACTTTCACTGGATTTTGATCAGATATAATTATTTAGCTTGCAGGGGCAAGTTCCCCAGTCCTGGTGATCTAATATGGGTTAGTCAAAATCTTCTTTTGGGCACAGGGGCATATAAACTTTAGCTCCTTATTAAGTTTACTGATCTTTCTGGCTGCCTGGTTGTGCATTATGGGTGGAGTATGTGCAGGTATATGTAAGTCAGCTAGTGTTGGGGCATCTTCAGTGTACAGTATCATGACTTGTGAGTGATAGTGGAGTCCCAGGAACATTGTGGGCATGTTTTCCGATGTTGCAATGCTAGCTTAATTTCCACAGTGACTGTGCTATTGACTTTGCCACTAGCCCTGGCACAGCAGGTGCCCAATGGACTGGGGCTATAGAATCACCCTGCCCACGAGTTCACAGAGAAATCTTATTTTTTTCTCTTCCCACTACATGCTGGACCACATTATTTCTGGAAAGATGCTAGTATTCTGGATGGGTTATTAGCTTTTTTACTGCATTTAACCATGAGCTCAAATACATGTTTCTTCTAGGTCTTTTGTTATGTTCTTATGCACGCCTATTACATTATACAAATAATAATGATTTGCAAGATTACTTGAAATTAAAAAGCAAATATTCTACAGAGAGTACAAGTGATTGTAGGAAAGATAGTAAGTTATAAAATCTGGAATATGTGCAATAGTAGGCGATCACTCGTGACCGAGTAAGATTGTCTTCCAGGATAAAATTACAAAAGAAAATTATAAAAAGAGGAAATTCTAAAAAATTGCGTAGACTCTAGCGATGGGTCCGTAAGTGACTGTGGAGGCCAATTCTAGATCCACACAGCTTCCCACAGTGAGGACACAGGTTACCAGATGGAAGATGGTCCTGTAAAGGATTCGTTTGACATGCTTTTCGCGTTGCCCTACAAAAGAGATGCCATATAACACATGTTGCCCAGCTAATCTGGATGTGTCAGTTAAGGTTATATTAGAAGCCTCATGAATCTTCTTCTTCATGTTCCAGTGTACTTTTCATGGTATTAAAAAATAATGATACTAAATATCAATACATATAATAACTTTTCCCTTTCTCTCTGTTATCCCTATGGATGCACATGCTTTTCCTTGTTCATCCATCTCTTATCATCCAAGTAATGATACTACCAAGAAAAGAACCGTAGTTCCCATAGAAACATGTGGAGGTGTTCAGGCTATGCAGGTTTTTTTCTACATCATCCTTTGCCTCATGGATTAAATGAGATGAAAGATTTCATAAAGATTTCATAAAGAAAACAGACATTTTTACTGAGTTTAAAACTTAAATAATATATACAACTGGATACAGTATTCAACTTACAGGGATGTTCCAAATAAGACAAAAATAAAGATGATAAATACCCACAAGCTTCGAAAATACAAATACGTATGCAGATCCTACAATTTTAACAATTTGTACAAAAAACCCCAAGACACAGCCCTAGATTATTATTTTTTTAAAGACCCAGGAACTTTAACTATTAATGTCCGGAAGACAATTATTGCTTGCTTGCTAGCAAGCATAATTCCATATATCTTGGCTCTCATCTTGTATACACCACACAAGTGGAGAGCTGATATGAAAGTTAAATAGTTTGCACAAAAATGCCACGAATGTTTCTATGTTACACGGCGTTTCACTGAGTTTTCAGTCAAAATTTCGAAAGTAGGGGCGGTTAAGATGACCCAAGGCTGGAGGAGAGGAAGGCCTTCGAGCCCAGGCTTGACAGATGCACGCAGCAGAACCGGAGCAGATTAGCCGTGCATAATGGCGACTTCCCAATCGCACTGCCGCCGCCTCCACACAAGAGTTCTTTTTTTCACAAGTTCCGCCCCACCTTCGCGGCCGGTTCTCAAAGCACTGCGGACACTTTCGGGTGTTTCCGCCCGTGTGTCGTTCTTCGCCGCCCGGAACGCAGCCCGAGACTGGCCCCCTCCCCAAATCCTCCCTCTCTCACCCTATTGGTCGCCTCTTTCTCATTCCCCCCAACAATCCCCAAGTTGCCCACAGCCTACGACTAGCCTTCATATAGTTCTTCAGTGCTCAAACCATCTCACATAACGCCTCATCATTTCGCCTCACTGCACACACATTCGGAGCACCCTAATGCGCTCGCCCACGGACGACGACGCAACCCCGGCCTTTGATTTCAACCGGCTGCCAGCCCGCTGGCTCTGTCCAGGGACCCGAAGGCGCACCACCCCACGATGCCCGGCCTAGGTGGCCCGCCCCGGTGCAGGGTCGACCAGCCACAGCCGCCCCCTTCCTGTCAGCCTCCCCAACAACTTGCGCGGCGGCGGCGGCGGCGGCGGCGGGGGTGTTGGGGAGAGACCTCGAGCGAGAGCACCTGCGCCTACCTGTTGCGCCGCCTGTCAGCACCTTCCTTCTCCGGGCGAGCTGGCCGACTCTGCCTCCGCCCCGTCCCTCGCTCCTCCTCCTCCTCCTATCGCGGCTGCGTCAAAACCAGGACATGGCGACAGGGGCAGCTGCAGGCAGCCTCTTGGCGGGCGCGTCTCCCCAGATGTTTTTGGCCTACAACTCCCAGCATGCCCCACCCAGCGTAGCTGGCTGGGGTGTCCTGGGAGTTGTAGGCCAAAAACATCTGGGGACCCAAGGTTGGAGAACAGTAGTACTAGTACGAATTCTTCGTCTTCAGGCCGAGCGCGAAAGCGACAACCAGTCTAGTGGCAAGTCTGTACGGTTTAAGGGGACGGGTGTAAAGGCCGGAACGGCCCGGAACGGCCCCCTTTTAAAAAAAATAAATTTAAAAATCCAAAAATAATGGCATGTGTTAGAGACACTTGAGAACAATATTTTAGCATTGAAATATTATTATTGTTGTTGTTGTTATTCCCATAATGTCTAGAACCCATCCAGAACTTAACAGAACGGTCCTTTTCCTAAATACAGTCATGCCTTGGATTGAGAGTATAATTCGTTCCGGAAATGTGCTTGTAATCCAAAACACTCTTATATCAAAATGAAATCCCCCCAAAAAAAATTGTACAGAGATTTTTAATTTAAGCCGTATTACAGTACTTGTATTGCAAGACGTTGCTTGTATATCAAGTTTTTAAAAAATTAAATAAATATTTAAAATTTTGCTTGTCTTGCAAAATGCTCTCAAACCAAGTTACTTGCAATCCAAGGTATTACTGTACAGACTTATTGCCTGGAATAGGTATCCAAGCATGGTTTCTGTGAAAGTTTTGTGGCTCATTGCATTACTCCAATCCGGTTATGTGTGACTGGTGAATTTGGTTGGTTTAACTCCCTTGGAAGTTGGTGTTCCCTGGCCATTTTTCAGAATACAGACTGTTGCCCGGAACGGATATCGGAACATGGTTTTTGTGGATGTTTTGTGGCTCTTTGCACCCCTCATACAATTATGTGTGACTGGTGAATTTGGTTGGCTTGGCTCACTTGGAAGTTGGTGTTCAGGGCATTATAGAGTTATTCCCTATTCTGTTCTGTATGGGTTCTGGGCATCATGAGGTTAATAATAATATAATATTGCATGAGTTTCAGTCATAAAATATTGTTCTCAAGTGTCTCTGACATGCCATTGTTTTTGGCCTTGTTTGTTTGTCAGTTAAATAAAGCGGCCGTTCCGGCTTTTATACCATTCCCAGTTTAAGCTTGGAAAGAACAGAGGGCAAAAAGCTGATGACTGGAGGTACCTTCCAAGGGCTGTTTCCAGGTTATTGGGGTGGGGCAGTCAGCCCAATCCTCCCCACTGCAAGTGGGGAGAAGGAATAGACCCTGCAAGCTTTCTGGGCAGCAGGCGGGGATTGGGTCCCATGGCATACCTTGAGAGACATTGGGGCTGTTTGAATGTAACGCTAAACAACCATGGGTTTAGTCGAGTGCGTCAGCCACCATTTTGAATATGCAAGCAGTAGCGTGCTCATAGCTTGCCTTGTCATGCGAACCCAGCATCGTGGGTTGCTTGAAGGATAGACAACCCCTCAGATAACCCATAGCTTGTTTTAGGGGCTGTTTGCATGTAACACTAAGCCACCATGGATTAATTGCCCCGCAGGGCTTAGCCGAGTGTGCCGGCCGCTATTTTGAATATGCAAACAGCAGCGCGCTTGCAGCTTGCCATGTCATGCAAACCTGTCATGGGTTGCTTGAGGCATAGTCAACCCCTCAAACAACCCGTGTCGCCGGGTTCACATGGCACGGCAAACCATGGCACGCAGGGGCACCCAAGGGCACCATGCAAAAAGGGCGCCTGCAGACTCCCGGCACAACATGACAGCCCCCGTGGCTAAATTAACCTACAGTGGACTGTTGTGTCAGGCTAACCAGGTCAAAGAGTCCAGCTGCCATCTTTCCTCACTAGCAGACTTTCTTGCTCTCCCTCTGGGTAGCTCAGCAGAAACTATGGCACCCGGAGGAAAAGCGAACAACACATGCTCTCACTTGCTTACCTGGCTCTCCCTCCAGGTAGCAAAGCATGGGCGTTGGGCATAGCAGGCTTAACCCTCCCTACTGCACTGGCCAGAGAGAGGCGGACGATAAACAAACACAGCTGCTGGCAGTTTCTGCTTGTGCATTCTGGGCAGCTCTGCTGGGCAGTTTTCTCTCCACCATGTTGCCCCAAGAAAGTGAGTGAGGGAGGGAGAGAGAGAGAGAGAGAGAGGGCAGATAAGGCCTCCCAGAGGAAGAGGGCAACCAAGTGATCAGAGGCAACAGCAGCTACTCCTTAAATCTATTGCTTGCCCAGTCCTCGCTGTTGTGCTGCAAGGAGATAAAAAGGCCAGCAAGCAAGTTTCCTGCATTGAGCGGGGGGTTGGACTCGATGGCCTTGTAGGCCCCTTCCTACTCTATGATCTATGAATCTAAGCAAGAGGAGGCAGGAATTGCCCCTATCACTTGCCTGTATTCTCAAGTGAGAGGACCTCCCCTCCTATTCCATGACTGCTAAGTTTGCTCAGGAGTCTTTGGTAAGGGAATATGTCAAAAGCCTTTTGGAAGTCCAAGTAAACAATGCCTGCTGGATCATCCATGTCTACATGTGTATTGACACTCTCAAAGAACTTTGAAAGGTTATTGAGGCAGGACTTATTTTTGCAGACGCCATGTTGATTTTTTTCTTTGTCCTTCTGTATGCTTACTAATTTTATCTTTAATAATGCTTTCAACCAATTTACCTGGAACAGGCATTAAGCTAACCAGCCTGTAATTTCCCAGATTCCCCCTGGATTACTTTTTTAAAAATGGTGTCACTACACCAAGCACACACCCACAACCTCTGTCTAGCTGGCAGATAGCCATAGATTTGTGTCAGAACCCATCATCACTTTTTGAACAGTCCAGACTCTTGAAAGATGCAAACAAGCTAGTCCTTGCTGGAGCATTATGAGCCAAAGCAGGCAGTAAAATAACAAAAGTCATTGAAGGGTTCTCTTCAAAGACTGAATTAAACATAGACCCTGTAGGTCAAGGCAATCTGTGGCATGTATGTTAATTTTTTTTACAGAAGTATGTCGACCCAATTATCTTTGATGGTTATGAATCTGGTCCATCAATAAAGGATAGTACACACCTGAGACAATCAAGAGGTGTTATTGGTTTGCAGGTAAACATTACAGGATACATGCTCCTTCAAAGGAGCATTTCCTTGCTAACAAGGCAAACAAACCACAGTTCATAAATATGCTAAGTACAAAACTGATGGGCATTGGTTGTCAGACTGCTGGCAAAGGGTGATGCAGACTTTCAAATTGTCACAACAGCAGTAGATTGTGCTAAAACATGCAATACCATTGTTATTGTGGAAGACATAGATCTCCTAGTTCTTTCATGCCGCTACACAAATATTGATGGTTTCAGTCTTCACCTCGGAGGGAAATCAGAACTCTTAAGAAGCAGCCAAAGGTATGGAGCATTAAATGGTTGACAGAGAAATTTGGCTCTGAAAATACCACTTGTGCATGAAATTGGTGGTTGTGGAAGTACCTCTCATTTGTTTGGTGTAGGGGAAGCTGTGCCTTTGCAGAAACGAAGAACCACAATTCATCAAGGGAAAGTTTTCTACCACAACCCCCCCCCCCTTTTCACAGCTTGTGAAAAGGCAATTCTTTGCCTATACAATGACTCACCTGGTGAAAGCCTGGACACACTGTCAGTTAAGCCACTGTCACCCGTACAAGCACATTTCCCAAACGGGTATTTGCAAATGAGCGATAGACAAACCATCTGGTTCCAAGGGAGGGCTTTTTCAGGAGTAATCTCATAACTGCTTCCTTCACAGTACTGGGATTGCTCTTGCAGCTAGATGTTGTTTGATGTTATTAGCCAATTCCACTCAACTAGATATTAGTCATGATGAGTAAAAGCTGAGCAAGGACACATTTGCATTTGGAGGCTCACTGCTGCCTGCCCTATTCCAGTTTTACTGGCTTCAAACAGAAAGATTCTGCATTGCAGGTAATCTACAAAGACAAATTTAGTGGCAAGCTGACAAGGGAAAGGCACGTGGAAGATAGAAACTGTTCCTCTGGTGCTATAACCCTGGTGATGCACCACTGATTGAGACGTAGTCAAATACTGCTCTAGTAAAGCACCCCGTACTCTAAAGGAATGAAGTATGCATAAAACAAGAGCCGATTTAACTCCACTGTAGACAATTTAAAATTATTTATTAACATTAACATTGCAGAATGAGTTAAAGAACGTTAAAGAAACTATAACCAAAAACGATTGGTGGTGGTCCTTCCAAGTAAAGTCTTCCATGATTTCTATACCGTTTTTTTCGGCTCTTCATTCACTTCATCCCAGATTTCCTTTTCAATTTTTGATGTATCATACTCTTTCATCATATCAAATTCTCTCCAAGGCATTTTCCATTTTTCCATTCTTGCTTGGTCTTTTTTATTGAGATATAAGTCAAAGTTGATGCCCTGGATATTGAATTTTGGATGTTCCCAGTGTTTTGACCAAGGTCTAGGTTTCATCCTGACCGTCATCTGTATAATTGAAAGCAAAGTATGTTAGAGATCATGTATTTATTATTTCAGCATGTATTTCCTTTTAATTAGACATATTCCATGGACTCCTATCCATACCTGCTTCATTTTAGCAATGCTGCAGGCTCAGATGCTCCCTAAACCAGACACTGGAGCCCCCACTAGGTTTCATCCTGACTGTACTAGTTTTGCCCACATTATCATCCAGAAAAATAAGGTTTTTTTAGCACAGTTAATGAAAATGTTTTGGAACTATGTTTTCGGGACAATTCCAATCTTTTCTCTGGCCATATCAGAGCACAAACCTCTATCATAAAGACCTACAGGTCTCTCTCCATCATGAAGACTTACACATATTTAAACTTCTACTGTATTATGGTTATAACAGAACAGAAACCCAGAGGGGCAGTTAATGACTAAGGATATGTAGCAAAGACAGCAACTAAAAAGATCCTACTGAACAATTAACTATTGATCTCAAAACAGGGATGCCCAGGCCTGGTGACAAGCGGTGGGGAACCCTGTACCTCAAGCACACAAATGTGTTGGAACACAGATCCACATACAAGCCAGTCACCTTCAAAAGGTAACCTTAGAAAATTCTTTGCAGTCTGCTCAGGGGAGGGGGGAACTCTGCTTATTGCTAACAATAAAAAGCAAGCATTATTGCTTATCGATCAGAGAAAATGGGGGATTTCCCTTACTTGGTGTGCCACTCATCCCCTCAAGTGGGAGGGCAATCTGCATACTATCCCCTCCCCTGCATCCTCCCTAATTGGTTACAACAGACAAAGACTAAGATGCACAATGGAGGATCACTCCACCCCACACTTCAGCCAGGATGGCTTTGGTGCACGTCATCTTTCCCCAGCCAGGGGAAGTCTGTGGTGCACTGGGGTTGAGTGCTCCTGCTGCTTTGGTCAGAGGGGGTTCGCCTGCACTTTCCCCCATCGAGAAGATACAGTGCAGGCAAAGCCAGGTCCTGACCAAAGCAGGAGGGCTCATTTGGACCCTCCATTCAAAGCAAGTTCCCCACCCCTGCACTAAAGCAGCTAGCCATTTATAGTGGAAGGTACTGACAGAAGAGCAGAGAGAGATGAGAGATATGCAAATCAGCAAAACTCAAGCTCTTTGAGGTTTTCTGAATTCCACTTGAAGCATGTTCCAATTCTTGCCTGTACTGGATTGTGAGCTTTGGGTTTTTTGTATACAAAAATCTGTGTGCACTTCCCTGCATATTTCCCCAAATGTTGTCCACATTTTTCAAAATCACACATTTTGCCAAACGCATTTTTTGTTGTTCTGCAAATCACAGCACAAGCTCAGAAATGTATGGACTTCAACTGCAATTTGCATTTGTGTCTACGTTTGGTTCCAGGAGGTGCAAACTGAGTAAATTCTGGTCAAAAACGAACTGAAACGAATTTCTCATGCATCTGTAGGCAGAGAGCAACTCCCTTTGGGGGAGTGGCTATCTCTTGACATGACTGCAGGCCTCTACCAATATATTGTGCAGCTCCAAAGCAAATCAACAGCTTCATGATACAACATCATCTTCAAGCACAACTAGTTGGCAACCGCATGCCTCAGTTATCCCTCGTTGCTATTACCTTGTTGACAGGGACTTCTTCATTAACTGAAAGTGGCACAGGCTTCATGTTAACATCAATCATGCTGTACTCTGGAAGGGCATCTCGTAAATACATCAAGTTATCATCCAATCTCTTCTCCAGTTTCAGAACCGTGATCTCTTGGATTAGAGGATTGTATAGTTCATAGCAAATTTCAATACCTTAAATGGAAAAGTATTGATTTACTAATTCCATCAGTTCCAGAGAATGAAGTAATAAAAAATGGGCAACAGTAATATCTGTCATGGACCACCAATGGCTTTGGAGTTATGTAGCATTTGGGGGGGGACGGGAACGGGAACGAATAAGTAAATAGTTCACTATGAGTAAAAAAAAAGGGTTGCCAGCACTTCAGATAATAGCCTAAACTTTCTGTAGAATGGATCTGTAGCAATGCAGCTTTTAAACTAAAATGTTTACATGCCTAGATCCTGCGTGTTCATGCATGCAACCTGTCAAAATAATCAGTCCTTCGTAACATTTAGTTTATCTGTTTGAACATAAACGGCTTGAGGAAATCCAGTGAGGATGTATTACACTAGAACAGTGTTCTCCAACCTTGGGTCCTGATGTTTTTGGCTACGCTGGCTGGGGCATGCTGGGAGTTGCAGGCCAAAAACATCTGGGGACCCAAGGTTGGAGAACACTGCACTAGAATATATTTTCACCATACCCACATCATGCTCCTAGAGAGCAGATAAAGCCAGTTATAGTTTCCAGCACTTCCCCCCCACCCATAAGCTCAAAACCATGCAGCCAAACATGTACCCACCCTGTCCTTCTATTATATTTCGAAGTATGAAGGTTGCACCAAGTCCTTTTCCTGATCGTTGAATACAAAGTCCTACGAAAGTGCTGCTCTTTCCATTGGCATGGGGATCTGCTGCAGAAACAGCAAGTGTACTTCCTGCCAGAAATGAAAATAAACTATTTAACACCCAGACAAACTCTGTGAGCCTCGCAAGGTTAATATAAAGCCCTTCTTCAATAAAACTTAAGATCATGCAAGTACAGTCATGCCTTGGATTGAGAGCAGAATTCGTTCCGGAAACGTGCTTGTAATCCAAAACACTCTTATACCAAAATGAAATCCCCCCCAAAAAAATTGTACAGAGATTTTTAATTTAAGCCGTACTACAGTACTTGTATTACTGTACTTGTAGACGTCGCTTGTATATCAAGTAAAAAATAAATAAATATTTAAAAAATTGCTTGTCTTGCAAAACGCTCTCAAACCAAGTTACTTGCAATCCAAGGTATTACTGTAATTTGAGTCCATGCTGAAATGTTATCATTGTTTATCATGGTACTGATTTGACATTAGGCAATAAGGTTAAGTCTCTTTCTACAAATAGTTCATGTTGTAAGGGAGCAATCCTATGGCCCCTAGACATCGAGGGGCCATAGGATAGTTCGGATTCCCAGATCAGAGGTTGGATCTCTGACCTCGGAGCTGAGAATCGGAACTTTGTTCCCCCTCAGAAAGAACCATGTTGGCTGCTCACTGAGACTGGGAAAATGAACTCTGAGAGGGTAAAGGGGGCGGTTCGGTGGGCGGGGAGGGGAGGAGACTGGTGAGGCCAGGATAGAAGTTATCCTGAAGCCGCTCCAGCTTTGTTCCCTCCTCCTCAGAGATGCCCCAGCTAGACGGGTGAAGAAGCTCATCTAGTGAAAATGCAGGGCGGGAGGATAGGGAGGCAAAGACTGCCTCTGTCACTCCTCATGCTCTTCACAGGATACCTGTAAGTCTCCAAATTTGGGGGTTTACAGGCATCGCAATAGGATCACGCCCTCTTTGCATGTTCCAGTATTTTGAAAATATTGGAATACTTACTTTGTATATTTTGCAGAGAGAAAGGCAGCATCCAAATCATGGTTTCAACAGTATATCTAATCATACAGTTCTAGAGAGAACTAGAACTGCACTGAAGCAATTTTTTAAAAAATCCTGAAGATCCAAGTTTGACGCGTAGTATTTTTTTACTGTCATGCAGACAGCAGGGACAAATATTGTGCACCAGGCTAGTGCACAATATTAGTCACTTACTAGCATTTGATTGTTACCAATGGTGCCAATATTTTGTGACTAGTAATTTTTGCTGATACTTTAATTAATAATCATAATTGTAATTTGACCACCTTCCTCTATATACACCTAGTCAACCCCCTGAGATTTTCTGAGGAAGCCTTATTGGTCATTCCACGACCAACAGTGTCACCTAGTAGCAACACAGAAGCAGGCCTTCTCAGTAGTGACACCCACCCTCTGGAACACCCTCCCGCTCCCACACATTTTTCAAGAGGCAGAATGTGTCAAACTCCAAAGGCCTCTTGAAAACATTGGTTTACTCAGGCTTTCCCTGACATGTAATGGATTATGACACTGCTCCATTTTATGACTGACTTATTGTAATGTTTTTGTGTATTGTTTTTGTTTTGTTCTTCCACTGTTTGTATATTGGATTTATATTGTTTTTTATATGGGTGTGTACTGTGAACCTTACATAATACACATACATGTATTGCAATCTTAGGATATTAAGCAGTATAACAGTAGCATAAATAAATCTGTCATCTGCCTTGTGCAACACTGCAGAAAGAACAGGCTGCTCACCTGTAACTGTGGTTCTTCGAGTGGTCATCTTTGCATTCACACATATGGCCTCTGCGCCTGCATGGAGCCTATTTTGGGAAGCTTCCATAGCCGAGGATTTTAGGTGGGGAACCCCCCCCACCCCGTCCTATTGTGCATGCTCCTAGCAGGTTCCTACCTATTCCCTTAATTCACTGAGCCCGCCTATTGTGGCCTCAAGAGAATTCTCAGTATCAATGTTGGTATCAAAATTGAGAGCGACACCTGCAACATTCCAATTCATTAAGTCCCATCAAGTTGATAGTGACACCGAAGTGGGGACTGTGGGTGGGTTGTGTGAATGCACAGATGACCACTCAAAGAACCACAGTTACAGCTAAGCAACCTCTTCTTCTTCTTCGTGGTCTCTGTGCATCACACATATGGGAGATTTAACAAGCTGGCTTACTGGAGGAGGGTAGTGTCATAATTGCAAGAGAGACAACAGGACTGCTCTTCTGAACGTGCAGTCCGCACAAGCCCAAACATCCATCGGGTAGTGCTGGATGAAGATGGAGGGGGTCGACCAGGTAGCTGCCTTGCACAGGTCAGGCAATGGAACACCCCTGCCAAATGCGATGGATGTTGAGACCCCTCTTGTAAAATGAGCTCCAATTCCTGGCTCAAGCTCTAGTCCAGCAAGTTCATAGGCGAGATGAATGGTCAGCACCACCCATTTGGCAAAGTGCTGGGTGGAGACTGGCAGGCCTTTGCTCTGACTGGCGTAGCAGACAGACATTCAGCCTTGCAGTAAGACTCAGTTCTTGCCTTACAGAATGCCAAGGCCCTTCAAACGTCCAAGGTATGAAGGGCATGCTCGATTGGAGTCATCGGATTCGGAAAGAACGCCAGCAACACAATGTCCTGTCCGAGATGAAAGTCAGAGACTACCTTTGGAACAAAGGAGATGTCCGGGCAGAGGACCACCTTGTCTCTATGAAAAATAAAATATGGAATGTGTAAGGCACACAGTTTGCTAGACCGACAAGCCGATGTGACAGCTACGAGGAAAGCAACTTTCCACATCAGCAAGCGAAAGTCCACCGATGTCAGAGGTTCAAAAGGTTTGGCTGTCAGTGCTTTCAGGACCACCACTAGGCTCCAAAATGGGACGACTGACTTCACTAAGTGGATCAGGTTCCGCACCCCTTTTAAGAATTGCCTGACCAACAGGTGTACGAAGACAGATGCTCCGCTGGAAAGGTGGTGAGCAGAGGTGGCAGCAAAGTAAGCTTTGATGGAAGAAAGTTTTAGAGCCTGGTGCATCAGGCTGTGGAGGTACTCAAGGACACAAGGTATCCCACAGGAAGGGGGATCGACGCCTTTGGATCGGGTAAAAGAGAAGCTAGCCTTCTTCCTTGCATAGGAGCGGCACATGGAGGGTTTCCTTGCCACATCAAGAACCACTTGGATGTGAGGAGAAAGTGGAGCTGCTTGATCTGCTATAGAAACCGCCATACTGTAAGCCGAAGCTTCTGGAGGTCTTGATGTTGGATCTGACTGTTGTCCTGAGAGAGAAGCATCAACGTCTGAGGGAGCCGGATATACTCCCCATTGCAGTGGTGAAGTAGTGGGGGAAACCAGGGTTGACATGGCCACCATGGGGCAATCAGGATGCAGTTGGCGCCGTCTGCCTGAATTCTGGCAAGGATCCTGGTCAATAGCGGAAACGGTGGAAAAAGGTAGAAGAAACTCCCTGTCCAATGGTGTAGGAACGCATCTCCCATGGAGCCCCGACCCAGGCCTGCTCTGCTGCAATATACGGAACAGACTGTGTTCCTCTCGGAAGCCAACAGATATATCTGTGGAGTGCCCCATCAATTGAAGATCCAATCTCACACTGTTGAAACAAGTTCCCACTCATGAGACGAGGGCCGTTTGGCTTAGGGCATCTGCCAGAATGTTGTCTTTGCCTGTGATATGGATGGTGGACAGGGCGATACCTCTGTGGAGAGTCCAGTGGAATGGACAGAGCGTCAGTGCAGTCAGTTTTGACTATCTTGTTCCACCTTGTCTGTTGATATACGCCACCGCAGTAGTATTGTCTGTCACCACTTGAACAATTTGACCGAAGAGGTCTCTCTCTAGTGCCTGCAGTGCATTGAAAATGGCTAAGAGCTCCCAAGTAGTTTATGTGGAGGGAGCTCTCGCGACGCATCCATCGGCCCTGTACCATTGCACCCCGACAGTGTGCTCCCCAACCGAGGAGGGAGGCATCTGTCGTGAGAGTTCTTGTATGTGGGGGGTCCGGGAAAGGCACTCCTTTCTCTAGGTGAGAGCTCACCCACCACCATCGAAGGGAGTGACGGACGTTGAGACAGAGGCAGGTAGTTAGGGTGGGCATCTTGTTTGGGATCGAAGCAATGGATTAGCCAGTTCTCTAAGACCTGCATCCGGTGGCACGCAAAGGCCACCCAAAATCTTGGCCTGATTTTGATAGGTGGGCTTTTTTAGCCAGCTTCTGTCTGCAAAGACAGTGAACAGCCCAGAGTCGGAGGATCTCTCCCTGTCGCCAGGGTCTGACCAGGATGAGACATGGCAATAATTTGAAGAGCTGGAGAAGATGACGCCGACATTGGGGCTGATGGCTTGTGTTATGCCCCTGCCCATAGGCAAAGCGTTTTAGCAGTAAGTATGTGAGGGGAGGGGGGAGAGCTCACTCATTTGAATATTGAAAGCATTGTCAGGTCCTCAATCCACTGTATTATAGGAGGTGGGCATTTATCTTTCCACTGTTATAATTTCAGTCTTTTAGCTGTCAAGAGGGTGCAGAAAATCCACTTGCATTGTCCTTGTGATAAGTTCTTGTGAGGAGTATGGAATGTTGAGATACCTGCTGATCGGCTGAGAGAGGAGGGGGGGTGAAGCCTGTGTTATATAAACAGCGGATGGTGCTGTTCAAGGAGGGGGAGAGAGAGGAGTCTGAGGGAAGGAGGAGGAGAGAGAAAGAGGGGGTGAGAGAAGAGTCTGAAGGGAGTTGGGGGAAAAGAGAGGAGTCTGAGGGAAGAGAGAGGAGTCGAGAGAGAGAGAGGGTTTTCAATGTTTAGAATCTATTAACATTATCTATTTCCCTACCCTTAATTGTAATTAAATAAACTTGTTTTCCTTTTAAAACTTAAAAGGAGTGGTCTGAATAAGTTACCCTGAAGGGGTTGGTGGCAGCAGAGGAGCAAAGAGTGTGTTATTTTTGAAGCGCTTGCTGAGGTGGTGGGCTGGATGAGGAGGCAGCGGAGGGAGGCCAGACAGCTTGTCTACAGCCTCCCAACAGTCCTCCACAAAACTGCTCGGGAGGCGATCAGAGCGGTTTCTCATGGCCTGCTTTGTAAAGGCTTGGCAGTGCTCCCTCACCTAAACAAAACAGGCAGAGAGAGTGGCTGCCTTAGGCAGCAATTTACGGACACACTTGTGAAGGGGCCTTCACGGCCATCCGCTTTGCAGGAGTCTCCAAGGAGGAGGTAGTGGTAGGAGAGGCTATTATCTGTTGAGAAGGAATACACATTACTTAATCCACATCCCTAACAACTGCAATGCCTCCTTGTTGTCTGTTCTTTATTGTTGCCTTGGGGCAGGCTAGCGTTGTGTATTCTGTCTTTGTAATCTCACACCTCTAAGTTTAGTGTGCTTGCTATCCAGAGCACTGCCTTGAGGTATAATTATGGCCTTCCCTTTGTTCTCCAGAAGAGAGCTCTGTTTCTGGCTCTCTTCACATGTGCATGGTCTGTCTGTTTTAAGAATAAACTGCTTTAGCACAATTTAAGAGAATTTACAGATTTTCTCTATCAACACGTTCTTTTAAATTATTTACCTGGTGTATGGAACTTATCACAAGGACAATGCAAGTGGATTTCTGCACCCTCTTGACAGCTAAAAGACTGAAATTATAACAGTGGAAAGATAAATGCCCACCTCCTATAATACAGTGGATTGAGGACCTGACAATGCTTTCAATATTCAAATGGGTGGTATTTAGACGCCACCTGTGGATGGATAAATATATGGACATTTGGTCTGCCTTTTCTGAAGCTTATGTATAACTGTTTCTATTGATAGCTGTATTACTACATATGTATATATACTTATGGATATACATTTCATACACACCTATAGTGATTCATTTGAATTTCTGTAAGAAAATTGTACTTTTTAAAACTATGGTTTTCTTTGTTTTGGTGAAATTCACATTAGAAGAATAATTTAAAAAAAGACTTAGTTATGGCACAGAAACAGGCTTAGTCACTCTGGTGGATTACTTATGCCGGGAAATGGACAGGAGAGTGCAACTGTCAGTTCTTCTGGACCTCTCAGTGGCTTTTGATACCGTCAACCATGGAATCATTTTGAATCCTTGGTCTGAGCTGGACTTACAAGGCAGTGTTACAGTCTTCCTGGAGAAGCGGTCTCAGAAGATGGTGCGGCGAGACTTCTGTTCCATCCTATGGCCATTGGCTGTGGGATACCACAAGATTCCATCCTGTCTCCCTTTCTTTTTAACATCTACCTGAAACCGCATGGGGAAGTCATCCAGAGGTTTTGGCTTAAGCGTCACCAGTATGCAGAAGATACCTGTGGGGTAGATGAAGGGGAACAAGCAGAAGCTTAATCCAGATGAGACTGAAGTGCTGTGGGTAGGGATAGAGGGTGGAAGCTTACAACTGGCACTCCCTTTGAAGGCCTAAGTACATGGTTTGGGAGTTCTCCCGGACTCTGTGCTAACTGGGGAAGTTCAAGTGGCAGCAGTAGCCCAGAATGCTTTTTACCAGTTTACTACCTATCTGGAGAGGATGGACCATGCCTCAGTGATCATAGAATCATAGAAAAGTAGAGTTGGAAGGGGCCTACCAGGCCATCGAGTCCAACCTGCTGCTCAATGCAGGAATCCAGGTCAAAGCATCCCAGACAGATGGCTGTCCAGCTGCACCTTGAATGCCTCCAGAGTGGGAGAGCTTACCACCTCCCTAGGTAGTTGGTTCCATTATCTTATTGCTCTGACAGTCAGGAAATTTTTCCTGATGTTTAGGTGGAATCTGGGTTCCTGTAACTTGAGCCCATTATTCCGTGTCCTGCAAACTGGGATGATCGAGAAGAGATCCTGGACCTCCTCTGTGTGACAACCCTTCAAGTACTGGAAGAGTGCGATCATATCTCCCCTCAGTCTCCTCTTCTGAAGGCTAAACATGCCCAGTTCTTTCAGTCTCTCCTCATAGGGCCTTGTTTCCAGTCCCTTTATCATCCTTGTTGCCCTCCTCTGAACCCTCTCCAGTTTCTCTACGTCCTTCTTAAAGTGTGGTGCCCAGAACTGGACGCAGTACTCAAGATGAGGCTTAACCAGTGCTGAGTAAAGGGGAATTATCACTTCACGCGATTTGGAAGCTATACTTCTATTAATGCAGCCTAAAATAGCATTTGCCTTCTTTGCAGCCACATCGCATTGCTGGCTCATATTCAGCTTGTGATCTACCACAATTCCAAGATCCTTCTCACTTGTGGTATTGTTGAGCCAAGTGTCCCCCATTCTGTAACTTTGTATTCGGTTTCCTTTCCCTAGGTGTAGCACTTGGCATTTATCCCTAATAAATTTCATTCTGTTGTTTTCGGCCCAGCGCTCCAGCCTATCGAGATCTCTTTGAATTTTGTTTCTGTCTTCCAGAGTATTAGCTGTTCCACCCAACTTTGTGCCATCTGCAAACTTAATAAGCATTCCCTGCACCTCCTCATCCAAGTCATTAATAAAAATGTTGAAGAGCACTGGGCTCAGGACCGAGCCCTGTGGTACCCCTCTCGTTATCTCTCCCCAGTTTGAGAAGGAACCATTGATAAGCACTCTTTGAGTCTGATTCTGTCGCCAATTATGGATCCACCTGATAGTTGTTCCATCTACCCCACTTTTAGCTAGCTTGCTAATCAGGATATCATGAGGCACTTTGTCGAAAGCTTTGCTGAAGTCCAGATATATTATGTCCACCGCATTCCCATAGTCCACAAGGGAGGTTACCCGATCAAAAAACATCAGATTAGTCTGGCAGGATTTGTTCTTGACAAATCCATGCTGACTTCTAGTAATCACTGCATTGTTTTCAAGGTGCTTGCAGACTGACTTCTTTATAATCTGCTCCAAAATTTTCCCAGGGATTGATGTCAGACTGACTGGCCTATAGTTCCCAGGTTCCTCCTTCTTGCCCTTTTTGAAGATGGGAACAACATTTGCCCTCCTCCAGTCATCTGGCACTTCACCTGTCCTCCATGATTTCTCAAAGATAATAGACAGTGGTTCTGAGAGTTCTTCTGCCAGTTCCTTTATTACTCTAGGCTGCAGCTCATCAGGCCCTGGAGATTTAAACTCGTTCAGAGTAATCAGGTGCTCTTTGACCATTTGCCTATCAATCTCAAGCTGCAATTCTGCCCCTTCAGTCTGCACTTCAGGTTTGCCTGGGGGGGGGGGGGTCAAAGACCCTCTTTTGGGAGAAGACCAAGCCGAAGTAGGAATTGAACACTTCTGCCTTTTCTTTGTCTTCCGTTATCAATTTGCCATCCTCATTGCGTAGTTGAACCACCATTTCTTTCCTCTGTCCTTTACTATGCATTTATCTGAAGAAAGCTTTCTGGTTGTTTTTAGCATCCCTCGCTAACCTTAGCTCATTCTCAGCTTTAGCCTTCCTGACACTATTCCTGCAGTTCTGTGCTACCTGCCTGTACTTTTCCCTTGTAGCCTGGCCTTCCTTCCACCTCCTATGCATGTCCTTTTTTGTTTTCAGGTCATCTCTGAGTTTATTGTGAGGCCACATTGGCTTCTTCTGTTGCCCTCTGCCTTTTTTCCTTGTGGGAATTGTTTGCAATTGTGCCTTTAAAATTTCCTTTTTTAAAAACTCCCACCCATCCTGGGCTCCTTTTCTCATTAGAGTTGCTTGCCAGGGGACCTTACTTATCATTGCTCTGAGTTTGTTAAAATTGGCTTTCCTAAAATCCAGGGTACGCGTTTGGCTACACTCAGCTTTTGCTTCTTTTAGAATCACGAACTCAAGTATAACATGGTCACTTTCCCCCAGAGTTCCCGAAACTGCCACTTTATCCACTAACTCGTCTCTGTTGGTTAGGATCAGGTCAAGGATAGCCGATCCTGTAGTTCCTTCTTCCACTTTCTGTAGGAATATGCACTAGTGATGTCCAGGCTGGACTACTGTAATGCGCTCTATGCAAGGTTGCCTTTAAAGATGGTTCGTAAACTTCAGCTGGTGCAGAATACAGCCACACGAGTACTGGTGGGGCCATTTGTTTTGTTAAGATATTTAGCAGTGTCTCATAAAACCAAGATACAATGGCATTGTTATCATATTCACCATTATTTTTGTGATGTACCAACCACCACATTATGAGGTTTACATTCTAGATAGGCTACTGACCAACATAGAACTCTGGAATATTCATTACTTTTCTCCTATGTATCATCTCTCTTCTTTCAAGATAGAATTTTAAAGCATTTGTTCTCTGCCGGGGAGGGATAAATTCAGGACTCAGGAATCTGTCAGACACACAAACACATAACTTTATCAGTATAAAAGCAAGTGATGGCTTTCAATATTACATTATAAGAAATGAGATATAGCTAAATGTAAAATTAAAATTGTTTTACTGTCTCTCTGCTGCAAGAGGTTTTGATTCATCAACAATTATTGGCTTTGGAGGTGGTTTAAATTTCACTGGTTCTCCATCTTTTGAGCTGAGGCGTCCAACTGAGAAAGAAAGGCACCCTTCAAGAGACAAAACTTTGATTAATTTCCATCTGTAATGAACTTATGCAGTCCTTTGTTAGTTTTATGTCAGAATAAAACAGCTTTGTGGTCCAATCCTATGTATATTTACTGGGGAAATGATCAATGTCTATGAAATTTACACTAAGTGTGCACACAAATTTACACCCTTATTTACATATAGATTAAGTGTTCGGAATCCTTCACATAACAATCTATTCCTGCTGGGTCTTTGAAACTGCAATTCATACATATGCAAAAAAACAAAGTCTTGCAATACCTTACTAGCAAGTTTATTATGGGATAAGCTTCCATGGACTAGAATCAACTTCATCAAATGCATTTAGTGTCATCCTTAGTCGACAGGTACAAGTGTAGGGGAAAATGCAAACAGCGACAAGGTCAGCTAGAAATGAAATGTCAAAAATGCCAGTCTGCAGCAATTACCTTAACGCCTGAACAGGTGCTTAATTTGATCACTAGGCACGCTAATAGGGTGCAGTGGCTACGTTCAGAGGTAAGCCAAATCCGAGTTTGGACGTAAGCCAAATCCAGGAGGAGCCCGGGTGAGTCTCGAGCTCAAGTGCTTTCCCCTCTTACTACGAGTTAATTAGACTACAGGGTCCGGATATAAAAACAGGGTGTGAGCATTCTGTGGACGGAGACTGCAATCCCACTACTTCCATAGCCTATTGCTTTTCCCTTTCCAGAAGCCTAAACAGCAGAGCCAAAGGCCCTCTCGAGGAGGGAAAACATCACCACTCATATGCAGACCAGGGATTTGGAGAGAAATACACTTCCCCTCAGACGAGGTGACGGAGAAGACAAAAGGCATTCAAAAATGGGGTGGTGTGGGGGTGGTTGAGAAGGCTATTATAATAACCAAGCGCCCTTCCGAGTACTTACTGCAGCGCACGCCAGGCTGCGCCCCAAGTCTTCTCCAAACAGCAGCCATTGCAGCTATCTTCTCCGGCTCATCGTGCTTAAGAGGCAAACAGCTATGGCGGCCTCAGGGAGACAAATTTAATTCAAGCGCACTTACCAACGACAAGCCAGCCAGAAGGAACGCGCGCCGACTGGAGCGCAGAACTTGCTCAGAGCTAGTAAATACCGCGATATTTCATCTTAGAGAGACGCTCATCCCTTCAAGTTCCGGTTTCAAGAGAGCGTTTCCGGCTTTTTCTTCCCGGGATGGAAGCGAGAGCCGCCCTTATGACTGCTAGGGTAGGAGCTTTGGGCGAAACGCAGTTAGGCATGGGGAAGGAGTTTGGGGGCATTGAGGCTCAGATGAATGTGGGGGAGAAGGGCGGAAGCAGATGAGATAGTGACAGGAAGAAGCTCCTCCCATCCGTCCATCGAAGGGCAGCGATTCCAAACGGCTAAGAATAAGGGGGCTTCTTTTAATATGAGCGGTAGGGTATCCGTGCCGTTGTTCCGGCGCTACGGCGAGCGGGAGGAGGCAAAAAGACTTGCTTCCAGCGTGTAGGACTTGGAGCTTTTCACGTCCGTTTACTTGTTTTAATCATCCGTCCCGTGGATTGGAGACGAACGAGAGTAGACTCTGCTGGTTTAACGGGGGGGGGGGGGGAGGCTATCCATGTTTACGCAGAAGTCAGCCCCACAGTGTTCAGTGGGGCTTACTCCCAGGGGCAGAAACCTAAACACACTGGAGTAAGTCCCGCTGAACACTGTGGGACTTACTGCTGAGTGAACGTGCATTCGGTTACGCTGCAAACACCTGACAATTAGGTAACATAACAATGGGATCCACCTGGTATTTATTTAATAGAGGATGGGGTGGGGACTTGGCACAAAGATATGTATATTGTAATTCCAGAGCATGATGAATTTAAAGCATAAGCCAAAATTAAAGTTGCAAAAATAGCAGAGTCTGTTATTATTTATTACATTTATATTCCTCATTTGCTCCAAAGGAGCTCAAGTGGCGCCGTAGCGCCTCACCCCCCATTTTACCCTTACAACAAGTCTATGATAGGTTAGGCTGAGAGAGACAGCCACATGGTCACCCAGTGAGGTTCATGGCTGAGATTTGAACCTGGGACTTCCCAGTCCTCCTAAGCCAACACACTAACCACTATATACAATGGTTGCTTTTTTTATTGGACCACCTATTAATAAAGTACCATGCAAGCAGGCAGGAAATGGTGTCAAGTATATGTCAGATTTTTGAGCATCTTGTTGGTAAAGCCAATGAGCCTTGTCAAGTGTGTGTAGGATTGTAGGCAAAGTCTTACATTGCTACTTATTTGGCTGGTATAGTTGCTGGAAGTACTGAAAACAAAATAAATAATAGTATCTATCTCATTGGTATCCCACTCTTCCTCCAAGAAGCACAGGTGTGTGTGTGCCCATGTTATATTTTTTTAAGTTTTAAACCTTATTGTAAATCTTTGAATGTACAAAAGAACAGGAAGTAGCTTCCACATGTAATCATTGGTTTGATTCTCATTGGTAATCTGAGTATACTTGTACTTGAGAACTATAATATAGTTCTCAATTTTCTGTTACAGATTTCAGCAATAAAATAACTACAACAGAACAACTAAAACACAGCAGTACAAGTATACTCAGATTACCAATGAGAATCAAACCAATGATTACATTTTCCAGACTTGTGCATAAATGGCAGGTGGTGTACACCTGTTTTCTGATACATTCATGAAAAAAATAAAAGGGTGCAAAATCATCTAACATGCATCTGGGCTTGTTTATTCTTTCAGAAGCCCAAGTTGATATGTTGACTTCTCAGCAGTGGCTATGTGCCAAACCTTTTGGTGCCAAACTTCAGTTGAAGCTACAGTATTATTTTCCCATTGTCTTGCAAAAACTAATCTTGCTGCCACCAATAGGAACCAAATTATGTCCTTATGATGTATTGCTTTATGCTCTTCCTCACAAATTCCCATCAAAACTATTTTGGGATATTTGGGAATCTGCTGTTCAGTAATAGCCAAAATTTCTTTAAAGATGTTATCTCTAAAGGGGCACAACCACTACATGTGGCAGTAGGTACCTTTTTCAGTCACACCCTTTCCAACATTTCGGTGAATGTGTGCCTGCTATTTGCAAAAGTTTTAGTGGTGTAATATACCACCTTTGAATTAATTTAAGTGCTGATTCCCTTACCTGTGCAGAGACTGATTGTAATGGTTTCCAGTTTGACACTGTCACCCATTTTTCCTCTGAGATTTGCTCACCAATGTCTTCTTCCCAAATTGTTTTAAGGCCTTCAAGATTGCTCTTTGTGTAGTTGGTTAAAATCCTATAAATATATGACACCAATTTTTTAGAACTATAGTGTGCTCTAATAATACTATCTTCAAATGGGGTGAACCTCTGGGTTGCCTGGTCTTTTATGCATTTGTTTGCTAAAAAGGAAGCAACCTGTTGTAGTTGTAGCCAATCAGCTGGTACTTCCTGCAACTTATCTTTCAGTTGATCTATGGTCAGTGGCCACTTATTTACATAGACGTTAGCTATGCAATTATAAGCATTTCACTTCCCAATTTTTGTTATCTTGGCTATAAAAGGAGGGGAGGTCCAGGAGTGGTGGTAGCGAGGACATATAGGAACAATGGAATTAACGTTGAGGAAATGTCATTTTGCCCCATTGGCGCTTACAGCTGCTAATATACAGTCTAGTCAGGAAATAATTAAGGAGCAGCTTCAGGAACCATTTGCTGGTTTGGATCTTGAAACAATTGGGGCATCTAGATTTTCTAATAGCTTAATCTTACCTTTTTCTGGTCAGTTTCACAACCTGGTGAGGAAACTCACCATCTGCTTGTTTTTTCTAATCAATTTCAAACTTGCCCCTTGCTTGCACAGCCAGGCTAAAAAAGGGAAGAATTTTGTTATGTCTTAAATCCATCCTCCTTTCACTGGGCATTTGAAAGGCCTCCTTTTATTCATTGTTTCCAAATGCTTTTTCTTCAAAAAGAGAAGGGAAGGTAGCAGTTGAAACTGACAAGATGTGCATCTTTCATAGGATCATAGAGTTGGAAGGGGCCTACAAGTCCAACCTCCTGCTCAATGCAGGAAACTAGAGGAGGGGTCTCCCATCCAAGTAATAACCAGCTCTGACCCTGCTTAGCTTTCCACGCTCAGACAAGCTGAGCCAGCATGAGCCACAGGCCTTGTCTCCTTTAAAAAGACAGCTCTTGTGCAATTTTAGAGTGCCCCTATGTGAAATTTTGGAATTAAAAAATCTAGTGTAAGCCAGATCCTACACATGTTTACTCAGAAGTAAACACTGCTGTGTTCAGTGGGATTTCTCCCTGCTTTTCAAGTTCAGAGAAGCCTTGGGAGAAGGTGAAGGACCTGCTTTGCGTTTGCAGGACACAAAATGTCTCTGGAACTGGAAATGCAATGTAAGTGATCGAGAAAGGAGGGGAATCCCCAACATGTCACCCACCTTCCCCAGGGAGAACTGCTCCCACCTTGCCTCAATTGCAGATTTTCCTGTCCACACCTGCTGAAAAACTACATTACTGCTCTGCTCTTTCCCTCCTTGCTGGATGTTTTGTATTTAGGAAAAAAACCTAGATACAGAAGTATCAGTATTAAGTTTATTAATAGTCAACTTCAAATTCCAAAAGATATTTGTTTTGGGGGGTTATCATTTGAGGGGTTATCATCCCCTCTGCAGCCCTCTGTGCCCCCCCCCCAACTTGCTCCAGCCACATCCCAGTTCTGCTGACAGAAAACCGAGATTTCACCCAAATGTTGCTGTTGATGGGACCGCCAATGGGGTGCAGGTGCGGGAGCCAGGAATGGGTATAGACATCATTGTCAGTGTTCTAGAGGTAGAATTCAATTCAAAATGTAACTCTACTTCAATTTCCTATCACCCTTACGATAATGGATGTAACAGTATTATTCAGGTCCTACAAGTCCAAACTCAGCCCTATTTATCTCTGTTAATCATCTTATCAAATACAAAATGAACTTACATAGTAATATAAAATAAGCAAACAGCCAGTGCTTTGGGTATG
Organism: Shinisaurus crocodilurus; assembly: GCA_021292165.1. Classification (NCBI taxonomy): domain Eukaryota; kingdom Metazoa; phylum Chordata; class Lepidosauria; order Squamata; family Shinisauridae; genus Shinisaurus; species Shinisaurus crocodilurus. Next base: position 182,895,000 of record CM037879.1, on the reverse strand, counting down.
CAGATACAGTTGACAATGGAAAAACTAACAGTCTGAATTTCCTTTCATGTGCTTGCTTATTATTCATGAGTCCAGTGCTAAACAAATTTCAAAACAAATATTTGATTCTATACAGTGCAGGGGATGGGAGGGGGTCAAAAAAAGGCCTGTGGCTTACGTTGGTTCAGCTTGTCTGAGTGTGGAAAGCTAAGCAGGGTCAGGCCTGTTTATTACTTGGATGGGAGACCCCCTCCTCTAGTTTCCTGCACTGAGCAGAGGGTTGGACTCAATGGCCTTGTAGGCTCCCTCCAACTCTATTAAATGAAATACCAAAACAAAAGCCCACTAAGAATGTATGTATGTATGTATGACATTTCTATACCACACATTAGCTGAAGCTCTTACAAGAGAAAGCTTAAAATCATAAATACAATAAAATAGTAAAACATAATATAAAGCCATGCCCTTTCTCTGTGTGAATTACTATATTTGCAATGGCAATTAAAAAAAAAATATCATGTGGAGAATGTTTCTTGTCCCAAAAGTGAGTTATTAAAGGGGCCTCCATATTTTTAGTTTATATTTTACTTTTATGTTCAGTAATCCTAGTTCTCAATGGCCACCTAGTCTGTCCTACATAAAGAAAATCACATGGACACAGAATAACATACATTACATTAGAGCAGTGTTCTCCAACCTTGGGTCCCCAGATGTTTTTGGCCTACAACTCTCAGCATGCCCCAGCCAGTAGGCCAAAAACATCTGGGGACCCAAGGTTGGAGAACACTGCATTAGAGGAATGAGCATTCGAAAAAAGGTTCAAATGAAGCACCTTGCCACTTGTGGATTCTTAAAATGTTACGGTTCTAATGTCTGGGAGCAACAAGAGCAATTTCCACATCTGAAATGTCCTGTGATATTATCACGATGAGCTCTAGATGGCGATATATCCGTGTGGACTAACTGGCCACCTATACCCTATCCAAGGTGGTAATTGACAACTGGGTATTCTTGAACCAAGTTTAAACATTGTTTAAAAATTATGCGTTTTATTGCAGAGGACATATGATTGTATTCAAAAGACCAACAAAATCTTATCTTGTGTTAACCTAGCTTTGTTCTTGAATAATTTGTCATGATTATACCTGTCTGGTCAAGAGACAGCGCTTGTAACCACTTCTTGTGGGTAACTCCTAACTAGTAACAAACTTAAATCTTTGTTTTCAGTGGAGAGCTTGTAGGTGCCATGGGAGGCCTCAGCGGGTGATACTGCACCTCTGGGTGATGCATTGAGAAACACATCCCAGGAAGCTCCTAGTCCAGTGATGGCGAACCTATGGCAGGGACCTCTCTGTGGGCACTCGAGCCATTGGTCACCAGATCACGAAAAGACCGTCCCCTTCTGCAAAACACTAATGATTTTGTTCTTTCTTACAGTGTGGAACAGAATGATTTTATTCTAGAATTCCTGTTACAGAATTCTTTTCTACATTGTTATCACATTTAAAAGATTTTGAAGAATGATGCACAGAGCATGGCTTGGATGTAAAGCCCTAACAGCTGACCTGAGTGCTGCATGTGTTGCTCTCTAACAGAGTATGAGCCAAGGTTTGACAAATTATCAGCATGCATGCAATAGCAAAAATCACATTAATTGTGCAAAAGCATGCCCAATGCAAACTTTTACCTAATGTAGTGTTTGCAGTCCAAGACATAAAGTGTTTAAAATGTGTTAAGCACATTTAGTTTTCTTGTTTATCTTGCTCATCCTAGTACAGGTTGACTTTTACTTTTACTAATCCGACACCTGTAGAAGCAGGGAAAGGACCCAGAGTAAAGCTTGCCCCATACAATTTCAGTCTGGCATATAATCATATTACAAGTTGAGAATCCCTTATCCAAAAATACATGTGCCTAATTATTTAAAAAGTTTGTATAAATTCCCTTCAGGCTATGTGTACAATGTAGTACTATAATAATTTTTTGAGTTGATTTTTTCCCCAACAAAAAACTGTTTGTATCATTGAAAGCTCTGTTATTGTGTTTTTCTTTTAAGACAAAAGATGTTAATTAGTTCGGACAACTGTATGAGTTGTTTTTCTAAAACTAAAACCTTGGTATTCAGGTTTAATTGTAGTGTTGGCACTTTGAAATAAATAAGTTGGTTTTGTGTTGCAGTTTGGGCACTCGGGCTCAAAAAGGTTCGCCATCACTGTCCTAGCCCTTCCTCCAGGCATCTAGGCATGAGCCAGTCTATGGGCATTGGGTATGTTGATGCAGGCAGTTGCCTGGCAGGGAGGGAAAGCATAGAGGCAGGCAATACAGAAAGGAGTGGTGCAGGGAAGCTAGCTGCTGGTAACAAATGGGAAGGGCCAGCACAGGTGACTGACCAAGCAGGGTAATCATGGTCTGGAGCCCCATGTGGCGAGCCACTGAACTGTAGGTTGCAGCATCTATCGAGGCAGCCAAGTATCAGAGTGCTGGGTCCTCAATGGCCTGTGTGCTCAGGATGTCTAGCTGAGCAGGCTCAACCACCTCCTGGTGACCTGATTTGCAGCTTCTACCTCAGGGCCATGTTATGTAATACGGTGCATGCCATTTCTCTACTTCCACAGGTACCCTGATCAAATGCTCCTGGGTGTTGTGGAGTCACCGGAAGTGCATCTTCAGTATCTCAAATGCATGCTACACAGCCATGCATGGTGCCCAGTTGTTATGTCCAAAGGGCCCTAGGAGGTCCATCCGGTACTGAATAGGAAGAAATGGCTGCAGCGGATATTAGAAGTGTGACTGGCTACAAGATTTGACTCAAGTCATACTTTGATTTTGGCGCTTTGGAAAATGGCCCAATTCTGCTTGGACCAATCTGGAGTCTGTCCGCTTCAACGCAGGTACTGAACGCAACTTGAGATTCAGAAATCTGAGACTTTGTGCTTCTCACTGACTTGGTTTGCACGACACAACAACCAACCAACAATAAAAGTCAATGGTTGGTTGTTGTGTTGTGCAAACCCAGCTTGGGTTATCCATGGTGGTTGGTTTTTTTTGCCACAACCCATGATGAGAGCCCATGGACTGTTCTTGGCTTTCTTTTCCCCACTGGGTTTTTGTGTCATCCAAACCCGGATGACCGATCCCACCATAGGTGAAGACCCATGATGGCCACCAACTTGCACTGTGGGGGATCGAAGCCAAAGTATGTCGCGAAGACCCTTGGACTCGCCAGGTGTGCTATCTCCCTGGGGCACGGATTAAGGATGTGACAGAGCAGCTGCCAAGGCTCATACAGCCTACCGACACATACCCCTTTCTTCTCATCCACGTGGGTACAAATGATACTGCCAAGCGGAGTTACAAAAAAATCACGGCAGACTTTAAAGAGTTGGGAAGGGAACTCAAGAACTTTAGGGCACAGATAGTTTTCTCATCCATCCTTCCAGTACTTAGAAGAGGAATAGAAAGGGAAAGAAAAATACTCCGAGTGAATGACTGGCTACGAAGGTGATGCTGACACGAGAGATTTGGATTCTGGGACCACGGGCTACGCTTCCTGGAAGATGGACTGCTGGCAAAGGATGGGTTGCACCTCACAAGGACTGGGAAGTATGTGTTTGGCCACAGCATGAGGAACTTCATCAGGAGGGCTTTAAACTGAATCCAACAGGGGAGGAAAACATAAACTCAGGGGTAACAATGGAAGAAGGCCTCTGTGCCACAACGGAGAGAACAGCTCCAGCGGCGCCCAATGATAGTCTACTACAAAATGTAGGAAAAAAGTTGGACTATAAAGCACATAGTCTTCGATGTCTGTATACTAATGCCCAGAGTATGGGCAACAAACAGAACGAACTTGAACTCTTGATACATGAGGGCAAATGCAACTTGATAGGGATAACTGAAACCTGGTGGGATGACTTCCATGGCTGGCCTGGAATACAGCAATTGAAGGATATAACTTGTTTAAAAGGAACAGAAGCAACAGAAAGGGAGGTAGAGTTGCACTGTATGTTAAATACAGAGATACAGGAAGAGGAGCTTGGCAGCCCCATTGAGAGCATATGGGTTAAAATAAATGGGGCAAAAGAATAAAACGAACATGGCGGTTGGAGTCTACTACCGACCACCCAATCAAGGAGAGGACAAGGATGAAACTTTTGAAAAGCAAATTGCCATTGTTTCAAGGAGGCATGATGTGGTAGTAATGGGTGACTTCAATTTCCCTGATATCTGTTGGGAGACTTATTCAGCCAAACATGGCCCCTCCAAGAAATTCCTGAGTTGTGTTGCTGATAACTTCCTCCTACAGAAAGTGGAGGAAGGAACTAGAGGGATCGGCTATCCTTGACCTGATTCTAACCAACAGAGACGACGAGTTAGTGGATAAAGTGGCAGTTTCGGGAACTCTGGGGGAAAGTGACCATGTTATACTTGAGTTCGTGATTCTAAAGGAAGCAAAAGCTGAGTGTAGCCAAACGCGTACCCTGGATTTTAGGAAAGCCAATTTTAACAAACTCAGAACAATGATAAGTAAGGTCACCTGGCAAGCAACTCTAATGAGAAAAGGAGCCCAGGATGGGTGGGAGTTTTTCAAAAAGGAAATTTTAAAGGCACAATTGCAAACAATTCCCACAAGGAAAAAAAGCAGTGGGGAACAGAAGAAGCCAATGTAGCTTCACAATAAGCTCAAAGATGACCTGAAAACAAAAAAGGACATGCATAGGAAGTTGAAGGAAGGACAGGTTACAAGGGAAGAGTATAGGCAGGTAGCACAGAACTGCAGGAATAGTGTCAGGAAGGCTAAATCTGAGAATGAGCTAAGGTTAGCGAGGGATGCTAAAAACAACCAGAAAGCTTTCTTCAGATAAATGCATAGTAAAGGACAGAGGAAAGAAATGGTGGTTCAACTACGCAATGAGGATGGCAAATTGATAACAGAAGACAAAGAAAAGGCAGAAGTGTTCAATTCCTACTTCGGCTCAGTCTTCTCCCTAAAAGAGGGTCTATGACCCCCCTGGCAAACCTGAAGTACAGACTGAAGGGGCAGGATTGCAGCTTGAGATTGATAGGCAAATGGTCAAGGAGCACCTGATTACTCTGAACGAGTTTAAATCTCCTGGGCCTGACGAGCTGCATCCTAGAGTAATAAAGGAACTGGCAGAAGAACTCTCAGAACCACTGTCTATTATCTTTGAGAAATCATGGAGGACAGGTGAAGTGCCAGATGACTGGAGGAGGGCAAATGTTGTTCCCATCTTCAAAAAGGGCAAGAAGGAGGAACCTGGGAACTATAGGCCAGTCAGTCTGACATCAATCCCTGGGAAATTTTTGGAGCAAATTATTAAAAAGTCAGTCTGCAAGCACCTTGAAAACAATGCAGTGATTACCAGTAGCCAACATGAACTTGTCAAGAACAAATCTTGTCAGACCGATCTGATCTCATTTGGGGGGGGGGGTGTAACCTCCCTTGTGGACTGTGGGAATGCGGTGGACATCATATATCTTGACTTCAGCAAAGCTTTAGACAAAGTGCCTCATGCTATCCTGATGAGCAAGCTAGCTAAAAGTGGGGTAGATGGAACAACTATCAGGTGGATCCACAGCTGGCTACAGTATCAGACTCAAAGAGTGCTTATCAGTGGTTCCTTATCAAACTGGGGAGAGGTAAGGAGCGGGGTACCACAGGGCTTGGTCCTGAGCCCAGTGCTCTTCAACATTTTTATTAATGACTTGGATGAGGAGGTGCAGGGAATGCTTATCAAATTTGCAGATGACACAAAGTTGGGTGGAACAGCTAATACTCTGGAAGACAGAAACAAAATTCAAAGAGATCTCGATAGGCTGGAGCGCTGGGCCGAAAACAACAGAATGAAATTTAATAGGGATAAATGCCAAGTGCTGCACCTAGGGAAAGGAAACCAAATGCAGAGTTACAGAATGGGGGACACTTGGCTCAACAATACCACAAGTGAGAAGGATCTTGGAATTGTGGTAGATCACAAACTGAATATGAGCCAGCAATGCGATGTGGCTGCAAAGAAGGCAAATGCTATTTTGGGCTGCATTAATAGTAAGTATAGCTTCCAAATCGCGTGAAGTGATAATTCCCCTTTACTTGGCACTGGTTAGGCCTCATCTTGAGTACTGCGTCCAGTTCTGGGCACCACACTTTAAGAAGGACGTAGACAAACTGGAGAGGGTTCAGAGGAGGGCAACAAGGATGATAAAGGGACTGGAAACAAGGCCCTATGAGGAGAGACTGAAAGAACTGGGCATGTTTAGCCCTCAGAAGAGGAGACTGAGGGGAGATATGATCAGGGATGGGGACTCGGACTCGAGGACTCGACTCGTGAGTCGGACTGAGTCCCCCCTCTGACTCGACTCGGACTCGAGTCCCAATATTTTTAATGGGACTCGAGACTCGACTCGGGACTCGAGACCAAGGACTCGTCAACATCCCTGGGCTGTTGACGAGTCTTCTGGCTGTGCCAGAAGGAGCGCGATCACCGGTGAAGAGCGCATGGAAGCGAGGCGTGCCGCTGCTCGGCCACTATGGACAGCTACCAGGAGCGCAGCCCCAACGATGTGTTGAGATTTATTTTGATTGATGTGTTATTGTGGGGGGTTTGGGTTAGGGTCAGACATTTTGGGTTTGGCTGCCTCTGCCTGCCTGTTTGGGGTTCCCTGCCTCCTCTGCCTGCCTGGTTATTTTGGGTTTGTCTGCCTGGTCTGTTCTTGCCAAAATCAGTTGCAGAGTTTTGAAATAAAAAGGCACACTTGTGCCTAGAATTTATTTAAGCCACACATCTGAAGTAGCCTTATTTTGTTGGGGGGAAACCCCATTGATTTTAATAGGGACTCGTGGAGTCAGTTTTGGGAGTGACTCAGGACTCATGACTCGTGAGTCACCATTTTGGACCAAGGACTCGGACTCGGACTCGAGACTCGGGTCCAAAGACTCGTGACTCAAGACCAAGGACTCTTCAACATCCCTGGATATGATAGCACTCTTCCAGTACTTAAAGGGTTGTCACAAAGAGGAGGTCCAGGATCTCTTCTCGATCATCCCAGTTTGCAGGACAAGGAATAATGGGCTCAAGTTACAGGAACCCAGATTCCACCTAAACATCAGGAAAAAAATTCCTGACTGTCAGAGCAATAAGACAATGGACCCAACTACCTAGGGAGGTGGTGGGCTCTCCCACTCTGGAGGCATTCAAGGTGCAGCTGGATGGCCATCTGTCAGGGATGCTTTGACCTGGATTCCTGCATTGAGCAGGGGGTTGGACTCGATGCCCTTATAGGCCCCTTCCAACTCTACTTTTCTATGATTCTATTATAAGGGTGGCAAGAAACCCCCTGCCACTCTTCCTGATCTAGCCTTGGCCACTTTTTACATTTAGTCCCGTTAGCACAAATGCGCTTGTTTGGAGACACACTAATGGGAGGATTTCAAACCTCGGCTGTGGCAATGTATGGGGGGAGGGGTGCCCACTGCCAAAGGGCAGTGGGTACCCACCCTAGACATTGCACAGCAGAGGCTTGAAAACCATCCCCCCAGTTTTAAGAGTACTTAAAGAAGGCGAACTGTCAAGAGTAACCCAAGCTGCGAGGGATCTTCTGCTGAGAAGTGGGTGTTTGGGCGGGATTGCCCCCTTCTTGGCAAGATTCTCAACTTTTCCTGTTCCCCCCGCTTTTGGTCCACATCGGGGAGCCACATTTGCACTTTTCCCTGAACCTCCAGGGGCTTGGGAAAGTGTAAAAGTGAGTCCTCCCCTTTTTTCAAGGGAAACAGAGTGTGACAGCTCCTGTCAAAACTCGGGGTCTCTTAAAAATGGGGTGTTTGAGTGGGAATTGGTTGGATTTGTACTGGGACATACCTCTGAGTATGTCCCAGTCCAAATCCCTGAGATACCCCTCAAAAATCCCATTTTAAAGGGCCCCAGAGTCTGACAGGTGACTTTTTATGAATGACTTGAGAAGGTCTTCTGGTATCACCTATCACTTCCCAAAAAAGAGGAGTTGGGATTTGGTTAGTGAAATCTAAACAGAGCTCTGTTTGGGGTCCAGTTTAATGCAGAACAGTAATTACCCCCACAAACAGATGTTTCGATCCTAGAGTGGAACATAATGACTGGGTTTGCATGACATGACAACTCATTGTCGGTTGCTACCCACGATGAGTTGTTGTGTTCATAGAATCATAGAATCATAGAATCATAGAAAGTAGAGTTGGAAGGGGCCTATAGGCCATCGAGTCCAACCCCCTGCTCAATGCAGGAATCCAGGTCAAAGCATCTCTGACAGATGTCTGTCCAGCCGCACCTTGAATGCCTCCAGACTGGGAGAGCCCACCACCTCCCTAGGTAGTTGGGTCCATTGTCTTATTGCTCTGACAGTCAGGAATTTTTTTCCTGATGTTTAGGTGGAATCTGGGTTCCTGTAACTTGAGCCCATTATTCCTTGTCCTGCAAACTGGGAAGCACCTGGGTTGTGCAAACCCAGACTGATTTCCCCAAGCTGGCTTGTGCTTGGGCAACAACCCACCCAACAACCCATGGGCTGTTCTTGGGGTTATACCCACGATGGGTTGTTGTGTTGTCCAAACCCAGACAACCAACCCCATCGTGGGTACAGGGAATCGTCTACAGAGCCCCATGGCAAGAGCAGCAAAATACCCCTATCGCTCTTGCCATGGGACTGCCAGGTGACCACCAGTGCCAGTCGCCCCGAAAGTGCCCAGCTGGTACTGGCTTCTCCCCTCTATGCTGCTTTCCCCCCCCTCCGGAGATTGTGAAAGCCGGCTGTCAAGCTGGCTTTCATGATCCCTGTTTTGACAGCTACAAGCAGTCCCTTCAAAGTGTCCCAGTGGCACAGTGGAGGGGCTGCCCATGGTTGCCAAGCATTTAAAAAAAAAAATATTGCTCAATATTTCTTTCTTTCTTTTAGCACCCTGAAATTTTCACAAATATTTAATTCAGACAGCTATCAAAGTTAAAGGTCAATTTTTAAAGTGAGATTTAGAAAGGGTTACAAAATTTCTTTTTTTGTAGGGAACTATACAATACTATACTGGTATATAGAGTCTATGTATTAGTATAAAGAAAGTTTGTAACTTTTGCATGCATGTTCCTGAGGTGCTGGAATCTTGGGAACAAGTGCAAAAGTGAGGACACCCTGGGGACATATGAGCTCCCCCACAAAAAACCCGAGGATCTTGCCACAAAGGGGGTGAATGAATCACCACCCCCTTTTTGCAGGCAAAGATCACTCATGCCTTTGATTACATCTGAGAGTTTGGACTTTGACAGCTGTCAGATGTAACCAATTTTTTTTGGGGGGGGGAACATACCTGCTGCCACTGAAGGGCAATGCCAGTGTGGGTACCTGCTGGACTTTGCCAGCGGGTACCCCACCCCGCATATTGCCCACCCAAGGCTTCTCACCCCTGCAGCTGCGCAAGTGCGAGTAATTTTTTAAAAATTCTTTTTGCCAACATTTGCAAAAATTTCAGGGTGCAAAAAAATAAATAATATAATAAAAAAGATTGTGCAAATTGTTTTGTGCAATATATATATATATATATATATATAAATGCTTGGCAACCACAGGCAGCCCCTCCAACATGCCACTAGAGCCCTTTGAAGGGACTACTCATAGCTTTCAAACTGAGGGGGGAGGAGGGGGCCAACAACCTATGGCAGTGATGGCGAACCTTTTTGAGCCCGAGTGCCCAAACTGCAACCAAAACCAACTTATTTATTTCAAAGTGCCAACACTGCAATTAAACCTGAATACCGAGGTTTTAGTTTTAGAAAAAACAACTCTTACAGTTGTCCGAACTAATTAACCTTTTGTCTTAAAAGAAACACAATACAGAGCTTTCAATGATACAAACAGTTTTTTGTTGGGAAAAAAAATCAACTCAAAAAATTATTATAGTACTACATTGTACACATAGCCTGAAGGGAATTTATACAAACTTTTAAAATAATTAGGCACATGTATTTTTGGATAAGGGATTCTCAACTTGTAATATGATTATATGCCAGACTGAAATTGTATGGGGCAAGCTTTACCCCGGGTCCTTTCCCTGCTTATACAGGTGTCGGATTAGTAAAAGTAAAAGTCAACCTGTACTAGGATGAGCAAGATCAACAAGAAAACTAAATGTGCTTAACACATTTTAAACACTTTATGTCTTGGACTGCAAACACTGCATTAGGTAAAAGTTTGCATTGGGCATGCTTTTGCACAATTAATGTGATTTTTGCTATTGCATGCATGCTGATAATTTGGCAAACCTTGGCTCATACTCCGTTAGTTTGAGAGCAACACATGCAGCACTCAGGTCAACTGTTAGGGCTTTACATCCAAGCCATGCTCTGTGCATCATTCTTCAAAATCTTTTAAATGCGATAACAATGTAGAAAAGAATTCTGTAACAGGAATTCTAGAATAAAATCATTCTGTTCCACACTGTGAGAAAGAACAAGATCATTAGTGTTTTGCAGAAGGGGACGGTCTTTTCGCGATCTGGTGACCAATGGCTCGAGTGCCCACAGAGAGGTCCCTGCGTGCCAGCTGTGGCACCCGTGCCATAGGTTCGCCATCACTGACCTATGGTGAGCCCGATTGTTTGTCGGGCTCACCATGGGTTGTTCACAAGTCAGCCAACCCACTGTGGCTTATTGCCAGGGTGGGCTCGCGTGATGTGCAAATGCACCCACTGCATCTAATTTCAGTATCTAAACTGCACTTGGGAAACAGAGCAGAATGCAAATGTCCATGCTGCTAGTTTCAACAGGAAGGAAAAGATTTCTAAAAGCCCAAAACTTGCCACGATCCAGGTCCAAACTGCTGAGATTCCTTGAAGTGCAAATCAGGATAGAATCAAGTCCCAAATCACTCTTTTTCAAAAGACTTTATAAGTCTTAGAAGAGTGGGATTGGTCATAGATTAATACCGTGTAATTGGCCAGACCCAGATTCTGCAAGTTTGATGTTCTGATAAATTTAAATAGTTACTGTATTTACTTTTGGTTAAATCTGCACAACACTACACTTAGTTTAAAGTTAGCATGAAAATAGTTGTCAGAATCAAAGGTTTATAATTTATAACTACAGCAAACCAATGTGTTGTTAAATATTCACAGAACTATGCTCTGCAGTTTTGAAATAAGCTATGCAAGAGGCTGGCTATCAGAATTCAGAGTGTAGAATTGAAAAACATATATTATTAAACATCGATATAGCATTGACCTAAGTTTCAGTATTTTTCCATCCTGCAAAGGAAGAGGATTGGGGCAGAAAGAGCAATGGAAAGTATGGGTGCATTTGGGGTTCCCAGCCTACTTATTCCAGACAGGCTCCTGCACCCTTGTAAACTCCATGACAGGCAACTGTGCATAGCAGTGTTTCCGCCATATCCTATAGGCACTCAGCTGGCATATCTTAAGTACAGTCATGCCTTGGATTGAGAGCATAATTCATTCCGGAAACGTGCTTGTAATCCAAAACACTCTTATATCAAAACGAAATCCCCCCAAAAAAATTTGTACAGAGATTTTTAATTTAAGACGTACTACAGTACTTGTATTGCAAGACGTCGCTTGTATATCAAGTAATAAATAAATAAATATTTAAAAAATTGCTTGTCTTGCAAAACGCTCTCAAACCAAGTTACTTGCAATCCAAGGTATTACTGTACAGGATTGTGTCCTAATATGTCCTAAAGGAAAGAACTAATTTGAGAGGCAAAATTGCAAACATTTAAAATATTTGGATATGATATGCAAAATGTATTTTTTTTTTTGTAGACAAAGTGTACAAGAGCTTTGCTTTGAAAAGGTAACACAGTAATATCTTAGATTCATTAAATACACAAGCCTCATGGCATTCCAGGAAGATTTCCCTGAAACTTGCACAAGTACCGTAATTCCCTTATGTGATGATAGAGTCATTCCTTTGAATTCAGCTTGCTATTTTGATTTTTGGTTTATTTCATTTTAGATGTGTTTTATTACAACATTGTGCAGCTGGCATGTTTGGTTTGGGTTTTTTTGGTTCGGTTTATTTCATTTTTAAAATGTTGTTTTATTACAGCATTGTGCAGCAGGCATGTTAATATAATGACCACTTTAAGCTGAACAAATAGTCTAGATGTAGCCTTGTTGAACATCTTTCCCTCTCTGCAAATGTCTTTTGAGCTGGAAACAATGCTGTATCTTTCTGAGTGACTACATGCAACCCTAAAAAGAATCATATGGGGCCCATCATGATGTGTGAATGACACAAAGGGGCAACTTGTGAACTTTTGTAAACAAAAGTACTCTGGGTTTGACTTACCCCCTTGTGTGTAGACCCACTGGGAAATGAGGACAGCACAAGTTCCTAATACTTTCATCCCTATAAATTGTTCTTGCTCACAAAGATAACCCTAGGAGTTTCCTCTTTCCTCCTTCCCTGAAATCGATGAAATCCTCAGCTCCTTCATTACCCCCTTTAGTCAATCTGGCTACTGAGTGTGTGTTTTTATTTCTTTCCAGTCAGCAGATTTTTCAGCCGGCTTAATGAGAGAGGGAAAGAAAATCCTGCTCTCCATGACATGTCAGGGGCCAAGTTTGGATTAAAGCTGAGTGAAGTTTTTTTAATTTTTCATGTCGTTTCCTGTTGTGAACACCCACCCACATTTTTATACACTTTCCTCTTTCATTCCATCTCATGCTCACACCCACTGACTCACCCTTGTTGGAAGGTTTTGAAGGGGGAAGGGTATAAAGCCAACACACACACTTCACACTTGCTTTAGGCTGTCCCGCTGCATTCCTGTTTGTGCAAACCTATGAGGAATCCTCTACCGCTTGCAGCTCCTGGAAGATAAATTGTGAAAGGTAAAAAAACCCCATAACCCTTAAAAAAACAAAAACAAATCATGGATTTCCCTCCAGTGTTCGTGGGCTAGGGGGTATGTGCATTTCAGTATTGGGAGGGGGAAAATGTTTTTGTACTGAACTGGGCAATTTGACAGCTCCAGAGTTTCTGCTTCTAAAGAAGTGATACAATGGTTACTTGCTCAGGCACTTCTGTCTAGGAAAAGGCAGCAAATGTGTAGAGCAGTGTTCTGTTCTCCAACCTTGGGTCCCCAGATGTTTTTGGCCTACAACTCCCAGCATGCCCCAGCCAGCAGCTGGCTGGGGCATGCTGGGAGTTGTAGGCCAAAAAACATCTGGGGACCCAAGATTGGAGAACACTGGTGTAGAGGCAAAGAAGCAGTACCAATAAGCCAAGCAAGTAGGAATGATGTCTCTTCTGACACCAGTTCTGGAAGTGAGTACAGTGTTTCAGTCCCACCCTGATAAGCAAACTTATCATTTGGATGAGAGATGGGAAAAGTTGGCCATAACATTTCTAAACTGAAGGCATCATGTGTAGGTTTCTAGGAAACGCACTACAATTTTGAAGAAGACTGTTATTTGTGCTGTTTTGTTAACAGTGATGTTATTTGTTGTTGGATAATGGAAGAAAATGGCAATTCAGCTTGATGTGGGAAAGAAGCTGTGAATATCAGCAAGTGGGTCAAAGGAAACAAACCTGGCGTATATCCTGATGTTTGCTATAGTTTCATATATTGTTGATTCCTTCAAGAGACATTGGCTTATTAAAGTGTTTCAGTTTTGATAAGAGCAAGGAAGCTATATGCTCCTAGCAAATAGAGGAGGCAGCCAGCAGTTTCTGTTACTTTGGTTAGAATTTTCCCAGGCTAGGAAATGCATAGTCTCCAACTGCCCCGAAAATTATGGGACTGTCACTAAAACCCTTAAGCCATCCCAGCTTCTCACTTTGTCATGCAGAATCCCGAATTCCCCTGCCTCTGCAACTGCAAGCTACTTTAAACTTTTTAAACTTTTGGTTAAAGGGGCCATGCCATGGTCAAAATTGCAGCTAAGCTAAAATTACAAGCTTAGCTGCCGTTTTGCCAATGGCATGAGCCCTTTAAGTGTAGCTCTTTTTTTGGCTCGAACAGCTCCACTGAGAGATGCTGGGAGGATGTGTGTGCACACACACACACTACCTGCTGAAAAGGAGGGTGCACCTGGTGGCCTGGAAAGAGGGAGGGAGAGGTGAATGAGGGAATTTATCACATGATTCCTATCTTTATATTGCCAAAGATTTTATTTCCTAACAGAACTGACTCTGTGCCTCTAACAGGTGAGTTTACAGTGTCAGAAGGAAATGCAAGAAACTTCCCCTTCTCTCTGAAGCTCCATGTTTGGGGGTGCGGGTGGGTAAGCTTCACCTGTTGAATTTGTGCCAATCCTGACCATTTTAAAACAAAAAGAAAGATTGCCCTGCAAGCACTGACACCCCCCGAAATACTGACCCCCAGTATCTATCTGCCTTAACAGATAGATACTCACTGCTTCCAAGTATAAACCTTCATTCAAATAAAATGCTATAAAAATTTACACAATGCAGCCCTTTAACTAAAACAAGAATGCCTGAACCTCTATGCTAAACATATATTGCAACTAACTTTCTCATTTAAATCTCTAAGACAGTGATGGCGAACCTATGGCACGGGTGCCACAGCTGGCACGCAGCGACCTCACTGTGGGCACTCGAGCCATTGGTCACCAGATCGCGAAAAGACTGTCCCCTTCTGCAAAACACTAATGATCTTGTTCTTTCTCACAGTGTGGAACAGAATGATTTTATTCTAGAATTCCTGTTACAGAATTCTTTTCTACATTGTTATCACATTTAAAAGACTTTGAAGAATGATGCACAGAGCATGGCTTGGATGTAAAGCCCTAACAGTTGACCTGAGTGCTGCATGTGTTGCTCTCAAACTAACGGAGTATGAGCTAAGGTTTGACAAATGATCAGCATGCATGCAATAGCAAAAATCACATTAATTGTGCAAAAGCATGCCCAATGCAAACTTTTACCTAATGCAGTGTTTGCAGTCCAAGACATAAAGTGTTTAAAATGTGTTAAGCACGTTTAGTTTTCTTGTTTATCTTGCTCATCCTAGTACAGGTTGACTTTTACTTTTACTAATCCGACACCTGTAGAAGCAGGGAAAGGACCCGGGGTAAAGCTTGCCCCACACAATTTCAGTCTGGCATATAATCATATTATAAGTTGAGAATCCTTTATCCAAAAATACATGTGCCTAATTATTTAAAAAGTTTGTATAAATTCCCTTCAGGCTATGTGTACAATGTACGGTAGTTCTATAATAATTTTTTGAGTTGATTTTTTTTTCAACAAAAAACTGTTTGTATCATTGAAAGCTCTGTTATTGTGTTTTTCTTTTAAGACAAAAGATGTTAATTAGTTCGGACAACTGTATGAGTTGTTTTTCTAAAACGAAAACCTCGGTATTCAGGTTTAATTGCAGTGTTGGCACTTTGAAATAAGTAAGTTGGTTTTGTGTTGCAGTTTGGGCACTCGGGCTCAAAAAGTTTCACCATCACTACTCTAAGACATCCCCAAGGACACTGTTAGGCTCACACAGAGGTGCAGCCACAGGATGCTGTTGCTGTAAATATAGGCAGGCCCCAGGAAACAAGATGGTAGAAGAGTCAGAGAACTGCAGCTGCTAGGTCATGATAGCCTCCAGGAGGACTTCCAAATAGGCTGCACCTCCTGGGGAGGGTCTGCTCAGGAGTGAAGAGGGCTTGCTGGAAAACCTTTTCCCTTGCCCAGTCACTGCCCTGCTGGCTTTGCTCTCCCCTTGTCCTTCTTCAGGGAGAGGGAGGGGCCTCAGTGGGCTTGCTGCAGAGGCATGGTAGGCTGGATCCAGCCCATGGGCCAGATATTCCCCACTGCTGCAGTATTGGGATCAAGCACCCAGAGTAGAAGCCCCCCAGAGCACCCCAGGTGAGTTGCCAGGCTCCCAGTGCAATTGGGCAGCACTACCTAAATGGAAGATGTCTTAATTATTATTTATTATATTTATACCCCGCCTTTTTTCCTGCAAGGAACCCAAGGCGGCTTACATAATCCTCCTCCTCTGCTCCATTTTATCCTCACAACAACCCTGTGAGGTAGGTTAGGCTGAGAGTCAGTGACTGGCCCAAAGTCACCAGTGAGTTTCATGGCCAAGCGGGGACTAGAACCCGGATCTCCCGAGTCCCAGTCCAACACTCTCACCACTACACAATAGATGCCTCGCCAGGAGTGAACCTCTGTTTGGGTGGGAACGGAGCAGTGTTACACAAGCAAGAGGGCATCTCCATGAAAGATGGCAAGGGGGCAGTGCCAGGGTGGGGAACTGTAGATGTAAGGGCAGGAGGGGGGAAAGAGCATCAGGCGAGGTTGTTGCCAGGGAGGTGACAGGTGCACAGATCGCCCAGTTGGCGATCAGCCGGTCCATCAGACATTCGGGGGACCTACACCCATCATTACCTGCAGGAAAACAAGCAGAGTGCAGATAGGGGGTGGTCCTGGGGTCTTATCACAACGTCCTTGCTCTTTGGCCCTACGGAGAGTGGGTCAACACCAGTTCCCACATCTCTCATTCTCACAGGTGTGCAGGCTTGCTTGCTTGTCTATGTGCACTTCTCACACCTACAACCCTGACAATGCTTCACCACTGAGCATTGATCAGACCCCTATATTGGCACCTTTGGGCAAAAGGGGACCTGCAGGTGCTTTCCCGAGGAATGCTGTAGGGGACAGATTGCAAGCCATACATTCCAGCAGGCACATTTGACTGCAGCGACTGGCAGAGGCCAGTTATGGGGTTGGGATCCATTCCTACAAACCTATCCTTCTAAGTGTCATGGTGAAAACATGTCACAGCAATGGTGTGGTGTAACAGAGCAGTGTGTGTGGAAGGAGGAGACCTGGCACTGGAGCCAGGAAAGGGTGAGGTGACAGAAGTGTGTCCAATCATGGGAGAAGGTGGGAGGACATTTTGCAAATGCAAGGACCCACGGAGGGGTCTGGGAGAATTTGGGCCTGTGGTTTTACCTACCCCCCATGAGGATAAAATGGATGGTGGCTGGTTCAGGACCATGGGAGCAGGTTTCTGAGCTAAGGAGAATGGCTTTGGAAGGAAGGTGGTTGACAGGGGAAGGAGGGTGATGAGATGGTGGGCAGCAGTGATATACATTTGTAGGACCCAATGAGGGGGAAGGGCCCATGCAAATCTGGGGATGCAGAGGGGAGTCTGGGTGCTCCCTCACTGGGCTTTTGGGGTGCTTGGAGGGTGAGAATCTGGGGAGGGGAGGTGGAGGTCTCCACCAGGCAGTGCTGATGAATCATCTGGGAAGGGAAGGGAAAAGGGTCCAGCAGCAGGATGGGAGGAGAGGGATGGGAGAAGGGCAAGGGCATAGGCAAGGCAGGGTTCCGAGCCAACCGCAGGGGCTTTAGGGTGGAGATCATGCCGGGAGCAGCGCAGGGAGAGTATCAGTAATGGCCAGCAGAGTGAGACACTGGGGTGTAATGGGAGTGTGGCATGGAACGGAAGGGAGGATCCATCAGGGCTGAGGGTGGGGAAGTGGCAGAGGATGCAGGATAGGTGGGATCTGGGAGGGGAGGGGGCTAGCTGGGGCTGTGAGCAGGACAGTCCGTCCCTTCTGGCAAGGAGGGCATTCATCCTGCGTTGAGCAGGGGGTGGGACTCGATGGCCTGGTAGGCCCCTTCCAACTCTACATTCTATGATTCACAGGAAAGGGGCAGCTGTAATGGAGAAGAGGAAAGAAAACAGCTGCCCCACCCCTCATTTTCAAAGGGACAGAAAAGGGGTTGCTTGGGTAGCTTCCCTCTTTGCTTGGTTTATCAAGAATGGACATATTTCCACAGAGGCAGTGAAATGGAGGTGGCCAGCCAGCTGCCTAACTCCATGATGCTGAAGATCCCAGTCCCTTATTTGTGCAAAACTTCAAAGGAGAGCTCCACCAGCAAACCGAATAAAGACATCATCTTTAAATGTTCTTGCACCCTAAACTAAGCTTAGGGCTACCTCTTATCATACATCCCCATGATCAAGAGACAATCTCCTTGAAGATAAACAACTGTTAACTCCAATCAAAACAGTCATTTTTATGAAAAACACTTTATGCGTGATGACCTCAGATGACAATGACAAATAGGTAACAGCCAGTCTTCTGCACCCCAAATCAGGGGCAGAGCTATGTACCTAAAAGATCCAGGGTCAAGCCCTGAGGACAAAAATTTGCATATACTAGTTTACATATGCAAATATATGTGCATAATTAGGAATAATTTCTATAATTTAAATTTTATAGAACGCAAGCTAATTAACCCCTTGCTTGCTTTCAGGACAGAACTGTGCAATGTCTCAAATTGTGCTTGCTTACAACTTACCCTCCATGCACCCACACTTTTCCTTGGTCTTTCAGGCCCAAATCCAGATGGGGAGGATGGAGTGCCTGCTGGGACCAGCAAAGAGCCGCATGGGCACCTTAAACATTTACTGAGGAATCGCAAGTTGAACATGGCACACTGGCAAGGGAGAGTGTGGGGATGTATTGTAAACTGTAATAACCTGAGCTGCAAACTTACACAAATACTAGGACGTAAATTCCATTAAACAAAGCAGTACTTCTGAGTGAATCCTCACTTGCTCTCCCCCAAATCACCAACAAGCACAACAGCACTGGACAGAGACCTCAGGACTGGAGGACATTGCTTTGCTGCTCCTGTTCACTGGATCAAGCGAGGAGGCAGAGAGAGGATGGAACTTTTGAAAAGCAAATTGCCATTGTTTCAAGGAGGCACGATGTGGTAGTAATGGGAGACTTCAATTTCCCTGATATCTGTTGGGAGACTTATTCAGCCAAACATGGCCCCTCCAAGAAATTCCTGAGCTGTGCTGCTGATAACTTCCTCCTACAGAAAGTGGAGGCAGGAACTAGAGGATCGGCTATCCTTGACCTGATTCTAACCAACAGAGACGAGTTAGTGGATGAAGTGGCAGTTTCGGGAACTCTGGGGGAAAGTGACCATGTTATACTTGAGTTCTTGATTCTAACGGAAGCAAAAGCTGAGTGTAGCCAAACACGTACCCTGGATTTTAGGAAAGCCAATTTTAACAAACTCAGAACAATGATTAGTAAGATCCCATGGCAAGTGACTCTCACGAGAAAGGGAGCCCAGGAGGGGTGGGAGTTTTTAAAAAAGGAAATTTTAAAGGCACAATTGCAAACAATTCCCACAAGGAAAAAAGGCAGAGGGCAACAGAAGAAGCCAATGTGGCTTCACAATAAACTCAAAGATGACCTGAAAACAAAAAAGGACACGTATAGGAAGTGGAAGGAAGGACAGGCTACAGGGGAAGAGTACAGGCAGGTAGCACAGAACTGCAGGAATAGTGTCAGGAAGGCTAAAGCTGAGAATGAGCTAAGGTTAGCGAGGAATGCTAAAAGCAACAAAAAAGCTTTCTTCAGATACATGCACAGTAAAAGACAGAAGAAAGAACTGGTGGTTCAACTACGCAATGAGGATGGCAAATTGATAACAGAAGACAAAGAAAAGGCAGAAGTGTTCAATTCCTACTTCAGCTCGGTCTTCTCCCAAAAGAGGGTCTATGACCCCCCTGGCAAACCTGAAGTGCAGACTGAAGGGGCAGGATTGCAGCTTGAGATTGATAGGCAAATGGTCAAGGAGCACCTGATTACTCTGAACGAGTTTAAATCTCCAGGGCCTGATGAGCTGCATCCTAGAGTAATAAAGGAACTGGCAGAAGAACTCTCAGAACCACTGTCTATTATCTTTGAGAAATCATGGAGGACAGGTGAAGTGCCAGACGACTGGAGAAGGGCAAATGTTGTTCCCATCTTCAAAAAGGGCAAGAAGGAGGAACCTGGGAACTATAGGCCAGTCAGTCTGACATCAATCCCCGGGAAGATTTTTGAGCAGATTATAAAGAAGTCAGTCTGCAAGCACCTTGAAAACAATGCAGTGATTACTAGAAGCCAGCATGGATTTGTCAAGAACAAATCCTGTCAGACTAATCTGATCTCATTTTTTGAACGGGTAACCTCCCTTGTGGACTGTGGGAATGCTGTGGACATTATATATCTGGACTTCAGCAAAGCTTTCGACAAAGTGCCTCATGATATCCTGATTAGTAAGCTAGCTAAGAGTGGGCTAGATGGAACAACTATCAGGTGGATCCACAATTGGCTACAGAATCGGACTCAAAGAGTGCTTATCAATGGTTCCTTCTCAAACTGGGGAGAGGTAACGAGCGGGGTACCACAGGGCTCGGTCCTGGGCCCGGTGCTCTTCAACATTTTTATTAATGACTTGGATCAGGAGGTACAGGGAATGCTTATCAAATTTGCAGATGACACAAAGTTGGGTGGAACAGCTAATACTCTGGAAGACAGAAACAAAATTCAAAGTGACCTCGATAGGCTGGAGCGCTGGGCCGAAAACAACAGAATGAAATTTAATAGGGATAAATGCCAAGTGCTGCACCTAGGGAGAGGAAACCAAATGCAGAGTTACAGAATGGGGGACACTTGGCTCAACAATACTACAAGTGAGAAGGATCTTGGAATTGTGGTAGATCACAAACTGAATATGAGCCAGCAATGCGATGTGGCTGCAAAGAAGGCAAATGCAATTTTGGGCTGTATTAATAGAAGTATAGCTTCCAAATCGCGGGAAGTGATAATTCCCCTTTACTCGGCACTGGTTAGGCCTCATCTTGAGTACTGCGTCCAGTTCTGGGCACCTCACTTTAAGAAGGACATAGACAAACTGGAGAGGGTTCAGAGGAGGGCAACAAGGATGATAAAGGGACTGGAAACAAGGCCCTATGAGGAGAGACTGAAGGAACTGGGCATGTTTAGCCTTCAGAAGAGGAGACTGAGGGGAGATATGATCGCACTCTTCCAGTATTTGAAGGGATGTCACACAGAGGAGGGCAAAGATCTGTTCTCGTTCATCCCAGTTTGCAGGACACGGAATAATGGGCTCAAGTTACAGGAACCTAGATTCCACCTAAACATCAGGAAAAATTTCCTGACTGTCAGAGCAATAAGACAATGGAATCAACTACCTAGGGAGGTCGTGGGCTCTCCCACTCTGGAGGCATTCAAGGTGCAGCTGGACAGACATCTGTCAGAGATGCTTTGACCTAGATTCCTGCATTGAGCAGGGGGTTGGACTCGATGGCCTTGTAGGCCCCTTCCAACTCTACTTTTCTATGATTCTATGATTCTATGAGAGCTGCCACCAAATGTGGCCCTTCATTTTATTTCAAATACTTCATTTTGGCTGTTTCTGGGATTCTAGAATACATTTTATTACAGTTCTTCAGTTCTAACTTCTTGAAATCCTAAATTCTACACCAAATGTTGCAATATTAAGTTTCTAGCAACCTCATCATCACACAACTTTCAAAAGTACCCAAATGCATAGTTGGATACCTTTATTTGGACCAACCAAAATTCCTAATAAACGTATTGCCCAACTGTGGATTTGGGTTTTTTATTTCTCATGGACCAGCATAGATACTTTTGGTTTTGGTTGTTTAAATGTTTTTAATCACCAAAGATATAAATCCCCAGGTTTTTCTCTAGATCCAGGTATTAGAACTATCTTCAGGGTGGATGAGGCAGATTGTAGCTCTGAGCACATTTACTAAGGAGTAGAATCCAATCCTACACACGCTTACCTGGGAGTCAATCCCATTGAACTCAGTACGACTTACTTCTGAGTAAACATGTTTAGGATTACACAGTGAATTTGATGTAATCCTGAACATGTTTCCCCATCCACAGATCTCTCTGTACCCCCAGTTGTTTCCCTACCTCACATAATTTCCTGTACCATCTCAGATACCTTTTCCCACCCCACAGGTCTCTATAGCCACGTCCAGCTCAGGAGATCCAGGGCCCATCTCCCTAACACCACCCATAGCCCAAATTAAGCTTTGGGATACCCCAAATCATCCAGGAGAGTGTCCTCTACAAAACAGCCTAGCCCAGAGCTTTATGTGTACACAGGATTAGGTTAGGGAGGGATGAATGCCACGCGCTTAAATATATGGGGTAGTTTCAGGAGTGAGACACAAACCTGAGCTCATCAGCTTTGTATAGCATGGTGGGGGAAGATTTCCAAAGGGTCCTTTTCCCTCCCCTGCTCTGAAACCTCCCTTTTGAACCCTCAATAGTATTACAAGGCTGAGGCTCCTATTCCAGGCTGGCTGGAGCAGAGAGCAGGAGCTCTTAAAGGCTGGGGATACACTGCAGTCTGCAACATTTTGTTGTAGGCCCCCACTCGTGTTTATATAAAATGACAACGTTCTCAGTGAAATGAGCAGAGCCCTGCTTTCAAAACCTTTAATATATACAAAAAGGGGGAGTGTTCTGCTTTTTTTTTTTTTTTTTTTTTTTTTAAATAAAAGAGTCTCTCAGTCAGTGATGATAGACCAAGACTACTCCTGTCTCGGCACCACTCCTGTGTGTATTCTGGGGGGTGGAGAACCTGTGAAAACCAAGGGGGAGGGGAGATGAGAGGTAGTTTTTCCTTTCTTCAACTTGAGCTCTCTCCGAATTCTCTGGATGTGTGTAGAGCTTTGGGCTAGTGCTCCAGTGTGTGTGTGTTGTTGTTTTTTGTGTTTTTTTTAAAGTAATTCGCTCATCTAGAGAGGCGGCTGCTGAGAAAACATTGGGAGCCATTGTCTTGTAATCCAACTGAGAAAACAGGTGTAGCATTCTCGGAGCATTTGGCTACAACCCTTTGTTTTGTCCTGTCGGATGTTTGATCACACTTCAGGAAAACAACTAATGGCTGCAAAGCTATTATTGCTCTGGCTGGTGCAGAAGAGACAGAATGAACTGCTTATGCCCAGAACCTGTAAGGATCTCTAGTCTAAACAATGCTACGGTATCAGAGAAATCTACCAGAGAGTGGCCGGTGTATTTCTCTGTTGAGGATCTGAAGGTAAGACCTTGGAACTTAAATGACGGCCATTACAGGGTTTTTCCTCTCATTGTAGATCTAATTAAATCTGCCTGTTTTACTCCAGTTGCTTTAAACAAATCTTCTTGAAGGTACTGTGAGTCTTGTAATGTGATAGCAGGGAGAAATGAATCATCGGAATTTATAGGCAAAAAGTCTTACCTCTGATGACTACCAGAAAATTAAGGGGTTCTTTCAGTGGCACAGAGTTCCTGCATGATACGGAATTTTACACGGAAGGTCTGATATACGGCACTTCTTACTTACTGAGTTCCTTACGGCTGCCTTTTCTTCTTTGCTGACTCTGGTCTCTGCTTTAAATGAAGTCTTTCTCCTTTTGCCTCTCAGTAACATGTCATTTTGATTATTGCACGCTGCCTTTGTTTGCGGTAATGAGCAGTTCCTTTCATTCTCAACAGTCACTACACCCTTGTTTAGCATTTTTTCTTCTTGGGTAGCAGAGCATATTTTTTTGATGTCCCTCTAATTGGAAGAGGAAGAAGATGTATCCTGTAGGATAAATCTTGCCGAAATCCAGATTGTCATACTAAAGTAGTTTGCTCGTCTCCTGTTTCTGGAGCCCACCAATAGCTTCGTTCTGCATTAGATTACTTATTTCTTCCTTCAAAGTAGCTCTCTGTGTTTGAAATGTCATTTCCTCAAGAATTCAAACAGAGATTGATAAAAACAGGTTCACTTCCATGATGCTGAGTTTGTCTCTAGAATATAGAGTAGAGGACAGATATTCTTCGAACTGGTTCTTCTTATGTAGCAACAAAGCAGGAGCAATCAGAAACGTGAGTGGTTCATATTCTTGTTTAAATGTTTAAATTACTTATTTCTTCCTTCAAAGTAGCTCTCTGTGTTTGAAATGTCATTTCCTCAAGAATTCAAACAGAGATTGATAAAAACAGGTTCACTTCCATGATGCTGAGTTTGTCTCTAGAATATAGAGTAGAGGACAGATATTCTTCGAACTGGTTCTTCTTATGTAGCAACAAAGCAGGAGCAATCAGAAACGTGAGTGGTTCATATTCTTGAGGGAGATTCGCATGAACCTCCTCTTGCATTGAAAGAACACATGTGGAGCTCATGGGGCCATATGGGTAAGCCCTCCCCTACCGCTATGCTCTGTGGGCATGCCCCCAGCTGCTATCACCTGGAGTGGAAACATTTCCTGTGGTGGGCATGGGAAAGGGCTCTCCATGCACACTAGTGATTGGGCCAGACTGAGCTCCTTCCTCATGCGGTGGAGTTCTATGTGCGTATATCAGTATGTGTGGAGGGCCCTTTCCCACACCGTCCAAATGCATTCTGCTCTGGGAGACGGTGGCTGGGGGTGTAGCTGGGGCAGGCAGCAAGTGGAGGTGGGACTAGCCTGTAGAGTCTCATGATGACCCCCCTCACCCATTCATCCAACTCTTATGGATGACAAGTCCTCTATTTGAAGTGTGGAATTTATGCATCTCCTTGATGGTGAGATGTGTGAACCCAAGATATGGCTACAGCATGCACATCTCACACTGGGGGAGATGTACAGTTTTCCATTTCAGATGTTGCACAGGAAGTGTGAAAAGAGAGTACAGATAAGGTGTGCTTCTCACTTCAGTGTAACGTAAAGGTTTTCACATGACCTTTTAGCAAGTATAAAGCATGTAAACTCAATATGTGTGTTGAAAATGTTACACATGGAACAGAACTTCCTGTGGTTAAAAGTGGTAGGAGTGAGTTTTTTCATCCTGCTCTGCTGATGCTCATAGGTGGCATGGGAATCCTAATCCACACAGGGTCTGAACTGCACATCCTCCCATCTCTCCCTTGTGCTGCCATCTCTTGCTACCCCACTATAAATGTTTACACTGGCACAGGGACTCTGGATTTGCATTGGTACCAAAACACCTAACCCATGTGCAGATATAGGAATCCTCATTTAGTATCAGAGGCAGTATGCCTTTGTACACCAGTTGCTGGGGAACATGGGCGGGTGGGTGCCCTTGCACTCATGTCCTGCTTGTGGGATCCCGTGGGCAGCTGGTGGGCCACTGTGTGAACAGAATGCGGGACTAGATGGACCTTGGTCTGATCCAGCAGGGCTCTTCTTATGCTCTTAGTATTATTCATTTAACTGTTTCCATGTCAGAAGTAGCTCATGTAGTTCTGTTGTAATAATCACCAGAAGGTGATTATTGAATAATACTTCGAGCAGGAGTGGGGAACCATGTGTGGCCTTCCAGATACTGTTGGACTATGACTCCCATCACCCAGCACAGCCAATGGTGAGGGACAATGGGAGTTGTGGTCTGACAACATCTGATGGGCCACATGTTCCCCACCCCTGACTTAGAGCCTTAGGCTTCAATATATACACATGCTAATCCAAAAACATTTGTGCCTTTATATCTGCCTGTGACTGACATCACTGTAACAATATTGCAAAGGCAAGCAGTATATTTTGTAATATGGTGCTAGAGCAGTGATGGCGAACCTATGGCACGCGTGCCACAGCTGGCACGCAGGGACCTCTCTGTGGGCACTCGAGCCATTGGTCGCCAGATCGCGAAAAGACAGTCCCCTTCTGCATTCTGTGTCGGGTTTCCATAATAACTCCTCTCCACTCATTCCTCGCTGGCCTCCACAGGCAGGCACACTCCAACATCTCCACCCCCAGAAGCGGACTGCGCAGGCACCCAGCCCTCCTAACTGAACAGACAGCTCAGAAGCACAGCGCGTGCACGCCCGAATCTTTGCGCGCCCGGTGAAGAGCCATGCCCTGAGACAGAGCGGGGCGCGATTAGCTAGTGCCCCCTCCTCCTTCCTGCCAAATTTAAGGCACTTTGAAATAAATAAGTTGGTTTTGTGTTGCAGTTTGGGCACTCGGGCTCAAAAAGGTTCGCCATCACTGTGCTAGAGCAACTGTTGGAATGTCCCAATCCTAAGACTTTTAGGGTAATATATCAAGTTTTGGGTTGCTCTGTAAGCCTTAAAGTGCCTTGGTGAAGTAGAAACTAGTCTCTCCATGTTATTAGCATTCAGCCATGAAGACAAAACAAAAGGCTTGTGACTGAACAACAAACTAACTTTGGTTTCATCAGGTTAATGCTGTGGACCACTGGACAATTCTTCTTGGCCAAGTCTTTTTCTTTCTTTTTTAATCCTAATGACTAAGAGATTAATTGGTTAGTGAGTTAGAAGTGACAATTGAAAGGACTGACAGGGAACAAAGCCAGCCCTTATTGTCAGTCAGAGTCCAGGAGTCTGTTATTTTTATCCTTTGTTCAGGAGAACATGCAAGGAGACCTTAGTTTTAAGCATATGCCTCCCCCCACCCCGCATTCTCAGTTAATGGTGAATGCATCCTGTTGCTGCACTTCTGAGCTATTGGAATGTTTTGCCTCCTGCCAGAGTGGCAGGGCGCCCTTGAGCCGCAGGGTTTGTTATGGGCCTGGGCGGTGGGCTCTGGGGGGAAATCGTGGGCAAGTACTGGCCTTACAGAGCATTGTTTCCCTAGCAACTTGGCACTGTAAGATGACATAACCCCCCTCAAACATATTTGCCCCTCCCCAGTTTGTTTAAAATGTGCCAAGACTGGGGATGGCTTGGGATGCCATAGATCCAATTTTGGATTCAGTTTTCACGCATAATTGGGTCAATAGAATCTCCAGCTTTTTTTCTGGATCATCATAGTTTTTGTATGCTATTTTAAGGGGAAATAGATTCTGCTCACCGTGGTTTTCGTCCCCCGGCTCCTACCTCCCACTTCTGCAATGCCTTCCCATATACTACCGGTAGTCAGTAGTCCCAGAATATCCGAGTGGGTCTTATCCCCTCCCCACAGATCGACAGGAGCTGCATGGTTTAGCCTTCAATATGCAATATCAGGTGCCAGAGGAATCTTGATCTGGTTTTGCTATCTCTGTATTGCCTCCTCACTGTTAAACTTGGTGGAAGTATATTTAAGATTTCTTTATCTTGTCAGGTTAGCTCTAGCACCTTTTTTGAATGAGGTATCTTAAGAAAAAGAGACATTCCTATAGCCTCTGCAGCCACCTAAAAATATCCAAACCTAGGGAAAAGAAGCAAGTAAAGCAAACCTGAGAAGCCTGGAGCCTTAGGAAGAAGTGGATTTATGCTTCAATTACAATGGTTTAGAGGCTGCTAAACCCATTTTGCAAATTCAGTCATGCCCATCAGAGTCCCCTGTGCTGGTTTGACTGCTTTGCTTAGACTCTTATTAACATGAAGGATTTCCTGAGACAGGCAGGCTATGGCAGCCTTCCTGAACCTGGTGCCCTCCAGACGTGTTGGACTCCCAGAATCCTCAAGCCAATTATGTTGACTAGGGGATTCTGGGAGTTGTAGTCCAAGCTCATCTGGAGGGCACCAGGTTCGGGAAGGCTGGGTTATTCAGTAACTACGGTAATGCTCTCTTTATTCTATACCCAGCGTGGAGGCCCTGTTATTTGCAAAATGACCTCTGTGTACATGTTCAAAAATCCTTCTGTTTTGTCTCAAGTAATTTTTGCTAGTTGATATATAACAGTCAAAGGATGGTTCTTTGAATTGTCAGCACAGTTTGTAAGATTTATTTTACAAGCAAATCTAAGTTCTTCCCAATCCCATATGAATATGTGTACTTGTTAAAAATACATCCGTACACCACCACCACATAAGCCAACTTCCTTTTTGATGCTTGAAAGATAAGTGTGTAAAGGGCTATTTGAAAGTGTAATTATGTCCTTTTAAAAAAAAAATGGTGAAGGAGTTGCTAAACTATAAACAGGAGAATTGCTCACTTATTGTGTTGCTTATATTTAATGCAGGTTACTTACCCCTTAAAGCCCTCCCCACAGAGCGACAGGAGCTCTGCTATATTTGCAGTTAGATCTTTCATACTTTCAGCTTTCATGCCGTTTCAAAAGGAAGTCCCATTTACTTATAGAGACACATGGAAAAATATGTGGAGAATATTCTACCAAATTGCTCAGCAACTGGTGAATCTGTGTCTGCCTCCCTTGATTCTGGCTAATGAATGCAAAATCTACTGAGATGACTGACAACTGTAGGGGTGAGGGAGACATTTGTTCAGTTCGCATTTCAGTGTGGACCAACCTAATTTGCAGTTCTCGGACTAATATGCAAACTGGAAAACAGTTATTCTTCAGTTTTCTCACTTCTCCTAATTTTGCAATGCAGTTCTCCGATCATAAACTGTATACATTAGGGGAAATTGAGTACAAAAAAGCATTTATTAGGGGAAATTGCTTGCAAAAATGTGCACAAATTTTCATGCAGACCTTTTACTAAAAAATTCATAAACGGATGCGGTAATGGAATGGAATGAATGTGTGCTTCTAAAAATTCAAAACTTGTAGAAAATGAAATAGACAGATTTGTCCATCCCTACTGAGAAGCACTTGACCTTTGTTTGATAATTTCATTATGTGGAGAAAGCCTGACACGAGTCTACACACACACACACACACACACACACACAGTCTCCGCCCAAGGGAAGGGGGCGAGGAGGGGGGATGGAGTCACAGGGGAAGCAGCCAGACAGACTGGCATCCCCAACAATGGAGAGTCTCGGTGGAATTCCACAAAACCCAAGGAAGGACCATCAAGAACCATCAAACTATCAGGGCAGTCTCAAAGAGCTGTAAAGTACCCAGTACGTCACCTTCTTCCCGGGCAGGAATAAGCCCACCTGATACGAAGGGGCAGGCATAAGCCCCCACCTGACCTGGAGGGTGGGGAGAGCGGGAACTCCGGGGTAGAAAACCCCTCTCCCTTCCGGTAAAGGGTTGTTGGGAACCCAGGGTGCTTCGGAACCAGATTCATCCTCCAAGCGGCGGCTGGAGTAAGCTATTCCCATCCCCGGATCGGCCGACCCGGAGCCAGGCTGACATTGACTAGCGTAACGTCTTTGGTCTAAGGTAACTGACTAATCCCAATGCGCTAGCCTGGGAGCCTGTTTCATTGATAAACGCAGTGGTCAACTGAGGTTGTGTTGACATTGTAGTATTCCTAGAAAGCTGTTAGTTCCGCTCCGTATCTTGTGTAAACAAATAAAGCCTTATTTGGTCATTTAAAGGGCTCTAGTTTCCTCTTGTGTGTACGGACCTCCTAGGCGGTTTCCTGTGCTTGTACGGGCTGTAACTCAGTGCCAGTTAACCCGTTAAGCGCCGAACTCACGCAAAGGATCCAGGTGTTGATCCTTCACATGGTGGCAGACGACGGGACAATTGGAAACTATAGTTAACGGACGGAACTAATAGGGTCTAGGGCAGGCTAGCGGATTGCTGGAAAGTAGTCAGGCAAAAGTAAAATGAATAGCCTGAGCCAGGAGCAGCTAGAGCTAGGGAGCAGTCCAGAGACCCCAAGAAGAGAGGGGAGCCAGGTCTCCACAATGGAGTGGGTAGTGCGGCCGAAGACTACACACCAAGAGGGGGAGGGAGCCCCCTCATCCTCGCTGGCAGGGCAGGAACCCAAACAATGGGGTAGCCCCAGCTTTACGAGTAGCCTCAGGAGAGGCGACAGGAAGGACCCCGAGTTAGAGGAAGACCTCAACGGAGGGGTTGCTGGTGGAGCCATAGGAGGGGGAGGTTTGGACGCCCTCTTCCCCCAACTGAATTGGCAACAGACCAGGGAAGTGATGCGACATCAGCAGGAGATGATCCAGCATCAGCAAGCGGCGCTGCAGATGCAGCTAGAGTTAGCAAGGCTGACTGCGGGCGCCGGAGGGGGGGGACCCCCTGCACCCCAGAGTGGGAGCACTCCGACCCCTAAATGGGACCGCAAACAATTTCCCACCTACAAACCTGGGCAGGACGTGTTGATCTTCTTCACCCTGTTCGAAGCTGCCTGCCAGGAGCAGAAGGTGCCGGACAATTTGCGAATGTCCGCCTTGAGGACACAGGTCAGTGGGGAGCTGGCCGATCTCTTGGGCATTCATACCCAAACTGCCCCCTTGGACTATGTTGCCTTTAAAGAAGCTGTGAGGGAGCGTTTTGCCCTCACCGCCGAACACTGTCGCCGTAAATTTTGTTACGGGCAGCCTTCCCCAGGGGACACGTATGCCTCCTGGATGGCGCATCTGGGGCAAGTTTGGGATGCGTGGATCGGGGCCACCGGGAGGACCACCTTGGCGGAGGTGCGAGAGCTCCTGATCCAGGAACAATTTTGTGCCACTATCCCAGAGGATTTAGCTACTGCTGTGAGGGACCGGGACCCCCCAAACTGTCGGGAGATGGGCAAGTTGGCGGACCAAATGGGGCTGTATCGGCAGCCCAAGGGAGTGAAAGGGGGCAACCTCAGTCGTGGCGGGGCCAGAGGGAGCGTGGAGAAGGGCAACCCCAAACCTCGGGAGGGAGCCCCAAGCAAGCCCAAAGAGAGCCCCAGCGCCAGTGGCTGTTTCTACTGCAAAGAACCGGGTCATCTCAAGAGGAGTTGCCCCAAGCTCCTGGCAAAGAACCGCAACCCCAAAGCAGCCCCGGGCAAGGTGGGAAGGATGCTCGCTCCCGAGTCCCGTGAACCAGAGGAACACGAGGAGGATCAGCAGTCGGTCTCGTCCCTGGAAGAAGAAGCAGAGGATGCGGCGCAGCCCCTGATGAGCGGAGGACAGCATTCCCTTGGGGCCATCTCGCAAGCATCCCTGATGCGCATTGCATCGCCGGAGCAACTGCGTTGGAGCCAGAGCAAATTCTGTGAGTCCATCTCTGTGAACAATGTTTCCCATGTGGGGTATAGGGACACTGGGGCGGACATAACTGCTTTACCTCGGAGTAAGGTAAAGAAGAGACAGCTGTTAAAATGGCGTACCTGTGCCATAAAACCCTATAACTCCCCCAACATAGCTGTTCCCCTTGCCCGGGTCTGGGTCAAGTACAAGGGATGGGAAGGGAAGGTGGATGTTATAGTACATGGACAGCAAGAGTGGGGGATCATCATTGGGAACGACATTGCGTTCCGGGCTGCCCAGGTCAAGGTGGGGGTGGTGACACGTCGTCAAGCCAAACAAGCCCCTGCCCCACAGCCTCCCAGCCCCCCGACTCCCCATCCCGGTCGCGGTAAAGTGACCCCGGCAACCGACTGTTCGCCACCGCCCCCCTCAGCTTCGGTGAGGGAGGATGGCCAAGGGGGGTTCGCCCCAATGGCCCGAGATTTTGGGACTCAAAAGGCTTTCCAAGAAGAGCAGCAGCACGACCCATCCCTCCGAGAATGCCGGGATCGGGCTGGTCAAGTGTTGGGGGCAGTGGACCAGTCAGAACGGTTTTTGTGGGAAGCAGGAGCCCTTTACAGAGAGTTCTGTCCAAAAACCGAACTGGGTCTCCAGCCAAGGAAAAGACAATTAGTTGTGCCTGCAAGGTACCGCCAGGCTGTACTGCAGTTGGCCCACAACGTAGTGTGGGGGGGCCACTTGGGACAGAAACGGACATTAGCCAGGGTGACAGAAGGGTTTTACTGGCCCATGGTGGCAAATGAAGTCCGAGAATATTGCCGGTCCTGCGATGTCTGCCAGTGGGTGGGGCATAACCGGGACCACCCAAAAGCCCCCCCTTCAACCCCTACCCATTGTGGGCACCCCTTTTGAAAGAATAGGGTTGGACATTGTGGGACCCTTGAATCCTCCCACCAAGACAGGGAAGAAGTTTATACTGACTGTTGTTGACTTTGCCACTCGCTATGCCGAGGCTTTTGCCCTAGCCTCCATCTCCGCTACCAGCCTGGCTAAGACTCTCCTCTCTCTTTTTGCCCGCCTAGGAATGCCTCACACGGTGGTTTCGGACTGTGGCACGGGATTCGTGTCCAAATTGTTTAAGAGGATGTGGGAATTGGGGTGTGTGGAGCATCTGACTTCGGTGCCATATCATTACGAGACAAATGGGCTGGTGGAGCGGTTCAATCAGACTCTGGAGAAAATGATCCGAGCCTATGCGGCTAAGCATCCCGGGACTTGGGATCAAGCTCTCCCCTACCTGTTGTTCGCATACCGGGACTCCCCCCAGGAGAGCCTGGGATTCTCCCCCAACGAATTGATGTTTGGGAGGGAGCTAAGGGGACCTTTGGCTCTTTTATGGGCGGAATGGGAGGGGGTTGCAGCAGAACCTTCCATGCCGGTGCATACCTTCATGCAACACCTCCAAACTGTCCTTCGGGAGGTGCGGGAGACGGCACAACAGCATCTTGGAGCAGCGCAACAGCTGCAGAGCGCATGGTACAACCGGACGGCTGTGCCACGGACTTTTGAAGTGGGGGACCAGGTGTTGGTACTGCGCCCCCCAAAAACAGACAAATGGGGAGGTGAACTATGAAGTGGCTTTTCCGGGACAGCCGGGGAGGCAAAGGGTATTTCATGTGAACATGTTAAAATTGTATGTGGAACGGGGGACGAAGGTGGGGGGAGTGCAAGAATGTGTGGATCAAGGAACCTCTGACGGGGATTTGTTGGCAGAATGGGGGGGAGGGGAGGGATGGATGAGATCCAATTGTCTCCCTCCCTGTCGGAACAGCAGCGGAGACAAATTACCCAGGTCTTAGAGGACTTCCAGCCTATGTTCTCCGACCGTCCGGGATGCACCACACTCACGCAACATACCATTGAAACGGGGAATAGCCCCCCTATACAGTCCCTACCCTACCGGGCGGTAGGGCCCCATGCCCAGGTCATTGCAGATGAAGTCCAAGCCATGTTAGATCTTGGAGTCATTGTACCCAGCTCTAGCCCCTGGTCCTCCCCTATAGTGTTGGTAGCCAAGAAGGATGGAGGTGTTCGGTTCTGTGTGGATTACCGGAAAATTAACAAAGTGACTGTCCCTGACCCATACCCCATCCCAAACATGGATGTGCTGTTGGAATGGCTAGGGGGAGCCAAGTACATCACTACTCTAGACCTGACGAAGGGTTATTGGCAGGTCCCGCTTGATCCGGATGCTGCCTTGAAATCCGCCTTTGTGACCCATCTGGGTTTGTTCCAATTCACCACCCTGCCATTCGGAGTCCGGAACGGTCCGACTACCTTCCAAAGGCTGGTGAATGGGATGCTAAATGGGTTGGGGGAGTTCGCCTGTGCATATCTGGACGATATAGCCATTTTCAGTTCCACCTGGGAACAGCATCTGCAACATGTCCGCCAGGTATTTCAGAGGATTCAGGACGCCGGGCTGACTGTGAAGGCTAAAAAGTGTCAGGTTGGGCGGGGGGAGGTAGAGTATCTAGGACATAAGGTGGGGGGAGGTAGTGTCAAGCACCTAGAAGCCAAGATAGAGTCGGTCCGCACCTGGCCCCAACCCCAGACGAAGAAGCAGGTTCAGGCTTTTTTAGGGCTGGCTGGCTATTATCGTAAATTTGTGCCCCATTTTAGCCAGCTAGCCGCCCCTCTGACAGATTTGTGTAAGAAGCGGCAACCCGTTAAGGTCCAGTGGTCGGCCGCTTGCCAGGCAGCGTTCGAAGGATTGAAAGCCTGCTTGATGGCAGCCCCTGTGCTGCAAGCACCAGACTTTGAAGCCCCTTTTGTCCTGCAGACGGATGCCTCGGAAGCAGGGATGGGAGCCGTCTTGCTGCAGGAACGGCCAGGGCAAGGGCTATGCCCTGTCGCCTACCTGAGTAAAAAACTTTTACCCCGGGAGCGAAACTTGGCCACTGTCAAGAAGGAATGCTTGGCAATAGTATGGGCAGTGACCAAGCTTCGCCCCTATCTTTGGGGGCGCCGGTTCTTGTTGCAGACCGACCATTCCCCCTTGTGTTGGCTGGATAGGGTGAAGGGATCCAACCAGAAGCTGTTGCGGTGGAGCTTAGCCCTGCAGGATTTTGATTTTTCAGTAGAGCACATCAAGGGCAAGGACAACATCGTGGCAGATGGGTTGTCCCGGGCTTTCTCAGTAGGAGACAGTTAGATAGGGATTGGGGTGGTGGACCCCAATGCCATCTTTCTCCAAATGGGAGGGTGTGGAGAAAGCCTGACACGAGTCTACACACACACACACACACACACACACACACACACAGTCTCCGCCCAAGGGAAGGGGGCGAGGAGGGGGGATGGAGTCACAGGGGAAGCAGCCAGACAGACTGGCATCCCCAACAATGGAGAGTCTCGGTGGAATTCCACAAAACCCAAGGAAGGACCATCAAGAACCATCAAACTATCAGGGCAGTCTCAAAGAGCTGTAAAGTACCCAGTACGTCACCTTCTTCCCGGGCAGGAATAAGCCCACCTGATACGAAGGGGCAGGCATAAGCCCCCACCTGACCTGGAGGGTGGGGAAGGCGGGAACTCCGGGGTAGAAAACCCCTCTCCCTTCCGGTAAAGGGTTGTTGGGAACCCAGGGTGCTTCGGAACCAGATTCATCCTCCAAGCGGCGGCTGGAGTAAGCTATTCCCATCCCCGGATCGGCCGACCCGGAGCCAGGCTGACATTGACTAGCGTAACGTCTTTGGTCTAAGGTAACTGACTAATCCCAATGCGCTAGCCTGGGAGCCTGTTTCATTGATAAACGCAGTGGTCAACTGAGGTTGTGTTGACATTGTAGTATTCCTAGAAAGCTGTTAGTTCCGCTCCGTATCTTGTGTAAACAAATAAAGCCTTATTTGGTCATTTAAAGGGCTCTAGTTTCCTCTTGTGTGTACGGACCTCCTAGGCAGTTTCCTGTGCTTGTACGGGCTGTAACTCAGTGCCGGTTAACCCGTTAAGTGCCGAACTCACGCAAAGGATCCAGGTGTTGATCCTTCACACATTAAAATGTAATTTCATCATCATCATCATCATCATCATCATCATCATCATCATCTAATTTATATGCTGCTTTTCCACAAAAAGTGCTCCAAACGGCTAACAGCACAACAACAATACAAGAAGAAAGCATACCAATACATCAATTACAATAGTACATCATTACAATAATAAACAACCCAAACAGTTCATTTCACTAATACTAAAATTATAACATTCAAATTAATTACAGAATAGGCAGAGTCAATGCTTACAACATAATATCGATTATTACTTATCAGTGATGTGTAAGCCAGAGCCAAATACACCAAATAAATATTTCCTAGGCGCCAAGGCATTAATACAATACAAACTGCAAACTACCCCAGGAGTACAAAGTGCAGAAAACAGCAACCAGATTTCTTACAGCCTGCAGCAGCTGATCTCTCCCATGCTCCACTCTTTCATTCTGGTGCAGTTCTCAAGGCTCCAACAGAGACAAGGGTGCTGCTGTTTAGTCTCTTCCCCTATGCTCTGGACGTTCCTACTGCTTCTTAATTTTAATCTTAATCTAAACCTATTAGACTACTGGTATTTAGGCATTTGCTGTTTCAGATTGACATATGATGGTTCACCCCATGTTGCCCCCAATGCTCACAAAGGCCTACCACCACCATCACTGATTGTTTATAGCCTTGGTACAGAACTAGGGAGTTGGTAATTACTCTGGATTCATTACCTGGGAATATGCATATGATCTCCCACATGATCAGGATATATGGGTAAGTGCATAGGGGCAACTTTTTTCTTGTCGAACTAGATGTATGGATATTGGGGTGTGTGGGCAGAGGAGTATGCCAGTTGGTGTGGTCCAGTCCTTCCTTTGCACATTCAGTGAATATGTGAGGAGTTTGTCTGAAGAGGGCTGAAGTCTGTGGCACGAGAATGACGGTGACCATTTGTGAGTAGTCTGTGACTGCTCTGTGACTGGAAGCAGGATACCAGCCAAGTTCCAGCATTTCACACAGTCGTTTTATTCCAGATGAGGAAAATATATATTTAGTATTCACAGACCTCCACCCACTAAGAGGCTGGGGTAGGCATTGAAGGAAACTTGAGGAACACTCCTAGACAGGAATATCGTCAGGCAATGCTTGTTGCTGAAATCTCCCCCTCTTCACTCCTGGCCAGCTGGCCTTTTTATATCCTCAAGGGGTATACCTCCAACAGATGAAGCATGTTGCCCCATTATACCATTCACAACAGCGGTAATAGGTGATATTACAAAGTTCCCAGCATTGTCATGCTGATTTAACACCTGTAGTGGGTGAGGAAACCATTGTCTTAATCAGGCAGGCTTAAACACCAGGCCCATTTCACACATAATCAGGGATGGGGACTCGGACTCGAGGACTCGACTCGTGAGTCGGACTGAGTCCCCCCTCTGACTCGACTCGGACTCGAGTCCCAATATTTTTAATGGGACTCGAGACTCGACTCGGGACTCGAGACCAAGGACTCGTCAACATCCCTGGGCTGTTGACGAGTCTTCTGGCTGTGCCAGAAGGCGCGTGATCACCGGTGAAGAGCGCATGGAAGTGAGGCGCACCGCTGCTCAGCCACTATGGACAGCTACCAGGAGCGCAGCCCCAATGATGTGTTGAGATTTATTTTGATTGATGTGTTGTTGTGGGGGGTTGGGGTTAGGGTCAGACATTTTGGGTTTGGCTTCCTCTGCCTGCCTGTTTGGTGTTCCCAGTCTCCTCTGCCTGCCTGGTCTCTTCTTGACCTGACTGAATATAGGGCTAGATTCTCACATCCATTTTAATGAGTGTATATAGAAGGTGAACACACATTCAGTTCAACGTGTACTCGTATGAAACACGCAGGGATGGGGACTCGGACTCGAGGACTCGACTCGTGAGTCGGACTGAGTCCCCCCTCTGACTCGACTCGGACTCGAGTCCCAATATTTTTAATGGGACTCGAGACTCGACTCGGGACTCGAGACCAAGGACTCTTCAACATCCCTGGGCTGTGCCAGAAGGAGTGGAGAGGAGCGTGATTGCCGGTGAAGAGCGCATGGAAGCAAGGCGCGCCGCTGCTCGGCCACTATGGACGGCTACCAGGAGCGCAGCCCCAACGATGTGTTGAGATTTATTTTGATTGATGTGTTGTTGTGGGGGGTTAGGGTCAGACATTTTGGGTTTGGCTGCCTCTGCCTGCCTGTTTGGGGTTCCCTGCCTCCTCTGCCTGCCTGGTCTCTTCTTAACCAGTTCCACCGTTTGAGTTGTCCAAGACAAACGCCTCTGCCTGCCTGCTTTGGGGTTCCCTGCCTCCTCTGCCTGTCTGGTTATTTTGGGTTTGTCTGCCTGGTCTGTTCTTGCCAAAATCAGTGGCAGAGTTTTGAAATAAAAAGGCACACTTGTGCCTAGAATTTATTTAATTCATTTAAGCCACACATCTGAAGTAACCTTATTTTGTTGGGGGGAAACCCCATTGATTTTAATAGGGACTCGTGGAGTCAGTTTTGGGAGTGACTCAGGACTCGTGACTCGTGAGTCACCATTTTGGACCAAGGACTCGGACTCGGACTCGAGACTCGGGTCCAAAGACTCGTGACTCGAGACCAAGGACTCTTCAACATCCCTGCACATAATGAGAAACCACTGTGGTCAAGCTGTTCCTCTCCAGGAATGTCTGTAGCTGCCTTATCTACTGGATTTGGTAAAAATCACTCCTCCTATCCATCGAAGACACTTGTGCCTCCAGTGTTTGCTATTTAGTGAGGTGGCGGTGGATCTGGAGAGTGAAGGAGGGAAAAGGTGCCCTTCCTCCTCCTGAAACATCTCTGTATTTTGCAGGAAATGGAGTCTGGTGTGGAGCGGGGAGAGAGAAAGGTGCCCTCTCAACTCTAATTCCCCCTCCAGGATACTTACGGTATTTGTCAGGGTCCAGTCCTTCCCAGACCTGGTACCCCGTACGGCCCGTGACCCCGAGTGCCTTCCTGGTCCCACTCTTCTGTCTCTCTCTGCATCCGCCTTCAGGCTTGCCTTGTCACAACCAATGTATGTCCTTCTCTCTAGCAGCCAGAGTCTAGTCCAAATGAAAGCATATAGGGAAAAGGGGGAGCCAGTATACAGCTAGGTGACCACTGTCCCATAGTGTCATGAACTTTAGTGTTCTTCCAATCTGCAGAGGAACGGGATGGGGGCTGAAAGACCAAGCGAAAGTGTGGGTGCATGGAGGTTAAACCGCAAGTGAGCATGCTATGTGAGACTGTAGAAAATGGGGGACTTCGTACCGCTAAACTATGCTTCCCCACCACTTCATCTACATATAGCCAGCACATCATAGATCTCATCACAGTTTATAAAGGGCCTCACTTATTTCAGAGCACCATAGTCTTCCTAGAAAACCAGTGTAGAACCGACACTACCTGAAATCAGTCTGGTGTTAATTTTGCTTCCCTTGGTTCTTCCTGCTAGACCAGGGCTCTCCAACCTTGGGTCCCCAGATGTTGCTGGCCTACAACTCCCAGCATACCCAGCCATCATGGCTAATGGCAAGGGATTCTGGGAGCTGTAGTCCAGCAACATCTGGGGACCCAAGGTTGGAGAGCCCTGTGCTAGACTATTGGATTGCATTTGTATTATGCAAGGGTGGCAGTGTTGGTATAGTTACAGCAGAATGATGAAACTATAATGTTTTACCATGTTAAAACATCAACATTCTGAATGTTTAAAAAATGAAAGTGATTTGTCCAAAGTGACTGAAATTTGTTACAGAGTATCTGTGCTTCCTGTGTGTGTACATGATATCTCTCAGAAACAACTCCCTGTGAGCTAGGTAGTGGGGGCACTTGGGGTGGGGGGCTAGAGTGGGCATCTTTCCTTTGCCATGGTCTTTATGGGAAGGAGAATGCTACAAGTAAGGATGGATGAATGAAACTGTCAGTTTCACTTTCTCCCACATCCAATTTTTTTAATTTTTTTTATTTATTTTATTTTTTATTTTTTATATTTATACCCCGCCTTTTTCCCCGCAAGGAACCCAAGGCGGCTTACATTATCCTCCTCTCCATTTTATCCTCACAACAACCCTGTGAGGTAGGTTAGGCTGAGAGTCAGTGACTGGCCCAAAGTCACCCAGTGAGTTTCATGGCCGAGCAGGGACTAGAACCTGGATCTCCAGAGTCCCAGTCCAACACCCTAACCACTACGCCACACTGGCTCTCTCCAGTTCTTTCTTTAAAAATACTCACAATTGGTGATCTGTTTCTAAATTGATCTGAGGGGAGTTTATCCACCACTACTCCTAACTTTACCATACCTGATTGTAAGATGAGAAGGCTAGTGATGGCTTTATCATCCTAGAAGGCAAGGAAGTACCTGAATGTTTCCCTGGCCCTTAAGAACATACAGCAAGTTCCAAGCTGGCTTGCCCAGGCAAGGAAGACTGGACCCCGTCCTTCAGACTGATAGCAGGGTTGGATTAAGAGCATTATGGGCCTGGTGCTGAGGAGGGCGCGCGGCTGAAGAGGGCGCAGAAACGCTGCACTCCTCTTCGCTGCCGCTGCGCTGCCTCCGCCTCCCCACCCTCCCTCCCGCCACCGCCGCCGCCGCCGCCGCACCCTCCCGTCCCGCTCGCCGCTGCGCCTCCCCCCGCCCTCCCGCTCGCTGCCGCTGCGCCTCCCGCCGCCACCGCCATCACCCCCCCCGACCCCCCCGCCACCTACCTTCTCCGCGTCGTGTCGCTTCCGGAGCCCCACCCGCGTTGTTTTGGCGGGAGGAACCAGGGCAACAGGGCTTAAATAGCCCTGTTGCCATGGTTTCCCCAGCAAAAAACAGCGCGGGGGTCCCGTCGCGTCACTTCCTCCTCCTCCTCGGCGGCGGTGGCGGCGGCAGCGGCAGCAGCAGCGGCGGCAGCAGCAGCAGCAGCAGCAGCCGCTGCCAGGGCGGGGGGGAAGGTAGGTTGGTGGTGGCGGCGCAGGGGTTTTTTTTTTTTGCAGAGCAGGGCTGCTTTGGAGAGGGGGGGCGCTAAATATTATTTCGCCTGGGGCGCCAAACTGCCCTGCATCGGTCCTGATTGTGGGCCTTTTTTGGGGTAGGGGCCTGGAGCTGCAGCTCCAATAGCCCCTATCTTAATCCGGCCCTGACTGATAGATTCTCTGAACCCTTGCAAGTGGAGGTGAATAAATGCCCTTGCTGGCTCCCAGAGTGGTAGCTGTGGTCTCTTTGCTGGAGTGTTGTCCTGGGGAAGAACCCATGCCAGGTCTGCCAGACTGCTCACCATCTTCCAAAACTGCAACTTTAATATTGCACAGTTGTTTTGTTCTGAGAGTGCCACAGGAAACGATGCTCCATGTGCCATTTGCAGTGGGGGAGAAGCCCTGGCAGGGGGTGGGTGGGCTTTCTATGTTAAAGGGAGCCCTGTGCGGCCTCTCCTTGGCTGCAAATGATGCATGGAAGGGAGCCTTTTGCCACCTGATGTCCCCTCCTCCTTTCCCATAGTAAGGTTTTTTCCTTGGGTGAGGGTGTAGGAAATCTTGGCAGGGAGGGAGAGGCTGCTAATCAGTTGGGCTTTTTGAGTGTAAAATGTTTGAAAATCCCTCAATGTTTTTTCAAGTATTGTACAGGATGCTTGCAAAATCCAACTGATTTGAAGCGGAGGCTTTCTTTGGTGCTACCGAGTCCCTTGGCGTCTAAACAACCCTGTAGTGCCTCCTGGCCCAGCTCCCAGTGAACCTATGTCAACAAGATGATGGTTGAGATGATGGTACCCCTGGGAACTACCTCCCCCCCCCCATAGCTCATGGCCTTCTGTTCCAGGTGGCACTTGTAGGTGCCACCTTCGAACTCAAGCCTGCTGCTGCACCAGAAATCTCACATCTTATTAATAGGTCACTCCTGAGTCCCAATACCATGGAAACTGCAGCAGGGAAAAAGTAGGCAGACTTCTGGCTTTAAACAGTCTATCAGTGCTTATCTGCCATTCATCAGATCAGACAAGCAAGTGTGGCCAGTGGGTGAGTGTCCTCCACTCTTCTTTCTCCCCAAGAGGTGAGTGCAAGGCTGGCCCTCCCTCCAGCCATGCTGCAGGATGGAGGAGAAAGAAAGCAAGATTGGGTGAGTTCGCATGCTATGACAATCCACCCTGACAATAAGCCCAACAACCCACAGTGCACCCAACAGATGATTGGGCTCGCCATGGGTTGTTCAGCTCCTCGGTCCTCCCACAGGTATCCCAGGAGACTCCATGGCAGGACCGACTTGGGACATATACAGCCATATGCCCCTGTCAAAATACACACATTGAGGGAGCAATTTTAAAAAAATGTTTGCCAACTGTTGACAGCCCCTCCAATGTACCAGTTGGGCATTTTGAAAGGGCTGCAGATAGCTGTCAAAATTGAGATTGCGAAAACTGGCTGTCAAGCTGCAGATCGCGATCTCTGGGGGGGAAATGGTTAAAGGAGGGGGGGGGAAGTTGTGCTAAGTGAAAAGGGCTTGCAATTGTGGCAGGGGACACCCAGCCAGTGACAGTTGCCCTGAAGTGCAGCTTGGGCACTTGTGGGGCAGCTGGCACTGGCAGTGGCCTGGGGGAGCTTGGCAAGTGCAGCGAGGGTTTTTTGTCATCCATAATGGGTTGTTGTGTCAAGTGAACCCAGTCATTGTATGTGTGATGAGGTGGAGCAGTAGGGAAGCCACCTTCCCCTT
Source organism: Shinisaurus crocodilurus (assembly GCA_021292165.1). Taxonomy (NCBI): domain Eukaryota; kingdom Metazoa; phylum Chordata; class Lepidosauria; order Squamata; family Shinisauridae; genus Shinisaurus; species Shinisaurus crocodilurus. Next base: position 182,853,646 of record CM037879.1, on the reverse strand, counting down.
CAGAGATACGGTCCCTGGTTTGCTAGCAAGGCTACAGATATCTAATAAAAATATTTCTTGGGCATAAATCCAGAAGCAAGAAATAAATCCAAGGGGCACATATGAGGAAAACAAAACAATATTGGTCAGTATGACAACAGGCATATTAGCTGTACTTCTACTACTGTTCCCTTTCTTTCTTTCTTTCTTTCTTTCTTTCTAAAAAGGCATTAAAGGAGAGAAGAATTTCAAAGAACAAGTTGGAGATGGATAGAGAATTTTGTACATGCTGTGTGGGAAGGGTAAAGAAGCAAAGATGCCTACTAGGATTTTTTTCAAATGCATGATAAAATCTGGCACCATTAGCAGATTCAAGACAGGATTAAACATGTTACCAAAGTATAATGAACACTATTGAGGTGTGTCAAGAAACTGAAGCAAAAGTTTAACTGTTATGTTTTGTTTCAATGACTGAAGGGGTAAACAGTAGAAGGAAAAAATGTGCACCCTTTACCAGAGGTGTGTGCCTGAGGAGAAATACCTTGTAAATATGGTGTGCTGGTGGAATGGCAATTAATGTTACCATGAAGAGGTGAATATGAAGCCATTTTTCTGTCTTTATATACAGGAAGGAACCCCCAGTGATATGCTGTGCCAGTGCTCCACAGGTTCTGTGTGAATGGCTTGCTAGATCATAGAAAAGAATAATAGAAAAGTAGAGTTGGAAGGGGCCTACAAGATTTTCTTCACTGTAGGGTTCCAGAAATATATCTTGAAATATTTGTAGTTTAGTGCCCTTGTAATTGAGTTCTCGGAAGTTTCAAAGTGCTTGAGACATTTTCTCCTCTGCTGGTCTCTGCCCATGTGCTCTGTGGACCCATTCTGTGTCCTCTTTCTTGACTGCACATTCAAGATTTAGGGTTGTTGTCAGCCAATGGACAATAAACGCCCCCCATGTGTCCCCACTCTTCAAATTCTGGCAGACCTCTTATCCTGATGTCACCTCTGCAATTTCTGTCCTCCTGGTGCATTTGTAGTTCTCTGGCTAGTTTATCCAGCAGCTCCTGCATTCTTATTTGTGCTGCAGGCCCAGGGTCGTTCGTGGTCTCCTCTTCCGTGTCTGTGAGTTTTGTTGAGACTGCATTCAGCAAAGTTTTTAATGAGGAGAGCACAGCTATTAAAGCTGCCATCCAGTCAGCAGTGAGATCATTCTTGAGTTGCTGCTGACTAATCAGGAGAATGTCAGTTTCCTTTGACAGCATGCTTGTCAGTTTCCTGCCTTTTGAGGTTTTTGTGCAGCCCTTCAACATGAGGGCTCCTTGGTAGAGTACTCCAAGCTGTCAGTTGAATTTTCAGTGCAAGGGGCAAGTTTTGTCACTTTGTTGTGCTGCTGAGATGTTCTTCTCTGCATCTCCATATTGTGAATTGAATAAGCAAGAAGACCTATTTGGTCACTGCAGGATTAGTAAAGGCGCCTGGGGGTTGTGGAGCTAGCAAGTTAAACCTCCATCTTGCCTGTCAACAAGCCATACCCCAAATCAAATTTTAATAAAAGCTACAACCATGATGTTACAGCAAAGCATGTACCCTTCCCCCAACCTGACACAACAAATGGTTTTCTGAAAGATTCTGTACAATTGGAAAGATCGGCCCATAAATTTTAACCCCAGGAAAGTCTATGAGAAAGAAAACAGACCATAACTGTCAAACTCCCCCCCCCCCCCAACTTTACAGGGCCATCTACCATCAACTGCCCTGTGAGGAGGATTCCAGGAGAGAGAGGCAGGCAAAGACCTGCTCCAGCTGGACTCTCCCTACAGACTCTCCCCCCGGCCATCTATCAGCTGCCCTGTAGGAAGGATTCCTGGAGAGGGGGAGGCAGATGAGGATAACACAAGACACCTGCTCCCGTTCCAGCTGGACTCAACCCCCACCCCAGGGCCATCTTCCACCAACTGCCCTGAGGGAAGGATCCTGATGTTTTGGGTTGGTTTTTTTTTTTGTTGTTTTTTTAATGTTAACACTGTTTATTGTGATTTTATTCTTTGTATGTTATTTGTAAGCCATCTTCATAGTATTTGTATCCTGAAAGGTGTCTTATAAATAATTTTAATAAATGAAATAAAATTGCTGGAGTTCACTTGTCAAAATTTAAGCTCCTATAAATAAGAAGGGTTTTTTTTTACCCTTTGTGAAGGACTGCCGCCGGTCCTTTCCTGCAAGAACGGGAGTTTCGCAGCTCTTTTTGACAGCTCAGAGCTCCCGCTTGTGATCCCGGTTCGGCTCGGGTCACGGACACTGGAATTTAGCACCGAGTCAAAGTAAAACTACACTTCAGGCAAAAGCGAAAGCAAGTTTATTTGATAGTAAACAGAGCAAATTGGAAAGGGAGATAAGGGGATTGAAATTGACAAGAGACAGTACCTTGTTACACACAGTCAGAGCTACAAAACAACAAAGAGTCTAAGCTATTCTAAGCTCACATCAAAGAACCTAACCTAGTCTAAAACTAGCAACTGGAACGAACTTACAGTAATGTATCTGGGCTGGCCTCAGCCGACGGCCCGCTCCGTGCTTCGTTGAACCCTGCTTCCAACAACCAGCAGAAGTCCTGGTTGTCACTTTTACCTCCTCTCTTGCCCCCCTCTCGATCCCCTGACCCCTCCCCTAGCTAACCAGACAAACCAGTCTGGTCAAGCAAGAGGGGGTGCGGGGGTCTCGGCGCCACCTTGCCCATGGCCCATCAAGGGTGTTCGGAAGGGTGATTGAGGGTACTTGTCAAAGCGTTGAGAGTGTTTGGGGAAGGCCATCAGTATGTAGAATGTGCCGGAGACTAGGCTCTTGAGCCCCAGGCAGAGATTCTGCAGGTGCGGAATGCAGGGCAAAGTGTGTCTGCGGTCAGGCTTTCTCTCCACACCCTTTCTACATCAAAATTGGCATGGACAACCCACAAACAGTCCTCTCCTACACTGTCAACTTTCAGATCAACCCGCTAAGCCATTTTCTGAATATAAGCCATAGAACCGACTGCCCCGCACCCTTTTCTAGTTATAATGGGGGAACGTGATTTGTCCAACTCACCCAGGCCCAGTGTCAGGGGTCGGCATGGTGGGACAGCTGCTAAGGGCCCATGGACTCAGAAGGGCCTATCCCTGACCACGCCAACCCCTAAGGTGGCAGGTGGGGCCAAGGGTGACTCAGCTCCCATTCAAAAGTGCTGCGCTTGCAGCCACAGCCACTCACCCTCTCGCCCCCCATGAAAGGTTTCCCTGGGGGAGCAGCGCCCTTGAATGGGAGCTGAGTCATCACTCGGCTCCACTTTGTGCCTGCCCCTTGCCTTCCTGCTGCTTGCTCGCCATCACCACCACTGATTCACCTCTGTCTCTGCCTCCGTTTCGCTGGTTGCTGCCACCGCCGCCACTGCCACCTCCACCTCCACCTTTTCAGTCATCGCTGCCACCCGGTAGGGTAGGGTAGGGTAGGGAGGCTGCTTCAGGATTGCTGAGAGAGCGGGAGACTAACGCCTCCTCCCTGCAAGTGACATCGATCGGGGGTGGGGGGAGGGATTCCATGCTCATGGGGCTGCGTGTGTGTGTGTGGGGGGGGTTGCATGTGGACCACAGGTGGTACAATCCTGATCTATACAGACAGTTCCAAAATTTGAATTACCCACAGAATAAGGAAGGGGAAAGAAAATAAGCAAGCAAGCAAGCAAGCAAGCAGATTAAGCGTTGGCCTAATAATTTATTTACTCAGCTCATTATTGTTAGGGGTGTGAAACATTGAGTGTGGCTATTATCCTAAGTGAACAACCCTGCTTGATTTCTAACAGCAGATTCAGGTTGGGCAGCACAGCCTACCTCAGGCAGCTGCCTACCCCGAATCTGCTCGCAGCCCCCCTCCCTCCCAATAGCTGGGGATTGGCTGCTTTTGCTGGTGGGGAACTCTTGGGCTATAGCCTGTCAGTTCCCTATCTGCAAAAGCAGGCAGGTAGCCAGGACCAAACCAAGACCTTTTGCTTCCTGAGGTGGAGCAGCAAATGACATCCCTCACCCACCCAAGTTAAGGTGCATGGCACCCAAAGACCGGCAACTTGTCCTGGCATATGAGGCAGAAATTCCCACAAGCACCTTTCCCCACCTCGACAGTAAAAATACAATAATAAAAAATAACACTTTGCTGCCCTTTTATTTATTTATTTATTTATTATATTTATGAATCACCCATCTGGCCAGACATCCGGCCACTCTGAGCGATGTACAAAGCAACAAAATACAGGGGACACACACACACACACACACACACACACAGTATAAAACACAATTAAAAATCCTAACCCGCCCCATATTCCCGCCTGAAAAGCCACGTTTTTAATGCCCGGCGGAAGCTAATCAAGGAAGGGGCATGGCGGAGGTCACTGGGGAGAGAGTTCCATAAATTGGGGGCTGCCACAGAAAAGGCCCTCCTCCTAGTCCCCACCAGCCTGGTTTCTCTGGCTGATGGGACAGGGAGAAAGCCATCCGTGGCGGATCTTGTTGAGCGGCCTACTTGATGTTGCTGGAGGCACTCCTTGAAATATACTGGACCGGAGCCGTACAGGGTTTTAAAGGTCAACGCCAACACCTTGAATTCAGCTCGGCAAGCAACTGGTAGCCAGTGCAATTCTTTGAGCACCGGAGTGATGTGATCACGCCGGCAGCAGCCTTTAACCAGGCGAGCCGCTGCATTCTGTACCAGCTGCAACTTCTGAACCCTCTTCCAGGGTAACCCCACGTAGAGCACATTACAGTAGTCCAGGCGAGAGGAGACCAAGGCATGAACCACTGATGGGAGCAGATGATTAGGAAGGTAGGGGTGCAACTGCCGTATCAGATGGAGCTGATACAGCGCCACCCGGCTCACAGCTGACACCTGAGCCTCCATGGACAGCTGGGAGTCTAGAATGACTCCCAAGCTGCGGACCTGGTCCCTCAGGGGTAGATGTACCCCATTCAGCACCAGGTCAACATCCCCTAACCTTCCCTTGTCTCCCACCAGAAGTACCTCGTCTTGTCGGGGTTCAGTTTCAGCATATTCCTTCCCATCCAGCCACCCACTGCCTCCAGGCACCCACTGCCTCCAGGCACTTGGACAGGGTTTCAACAGCCAACCTTGGTGAGGACTTGAAGGAGAGGTAGAGCTGTGTGTCATCCGCATATTGATGACAGCGCAACCCAAACCTCCTGATGATAGCTCCCAGCGGCTTCAGGTAGATGTTAAATAACATCGGGGAGAGGATGGAACCCTGCGGCACCCCACAAGTGAGCAGCTGAGGGTCCGAAGCCTGTTCCCCAAGAACTACCCTCTGGTACCTTCCAGAGAGGAAGGACCGGAACCACTGCAATACAGTGCCTCCCACGCCCAACCCCTCCAGGCGGTCCAGGAGGATACCGTGGTCAACGGTATCAAAAGCCGCTGAGAGATCGAGGAGGACTAGAAAAGAGCATTCGCCCCTATCCAAAGCCCTCCTCATATCATCCACCAAGGCGACCAAGGCCGTTTCTGTCCCATGTCCAGGCCTGAAGCCTGACTGGCATGGATCTAAATAATCGGCTTCATCCAAATGTGCCCTCAACTAAGCCCCCACCACTCGCTCAATCAGCTTGCCAGAAATGGCAAATTGGAGACTGGGTGAAAGTTGTTCAATCTTGGGGATCTAAGGAGGGCTTCTTTAGAAGCGGTCTTATTACTGCTTCCTTAAGGGCTGATGGCATCACTCCCTCCTTGAGGGAGGCATTCACTACCGCCCTGATCTCCCCACCCAGTTTTTCCCTGCAGCTCATAACAAGCCAGGACGGGTAAGGATCAAGCAAGCAGGTGGTCAGCTTAACAGAAGAAAGCACCTTGTCCAATTCACCAGAAGGAAGAAGCTGGAACCAATTCCACAAAACTGGACTGCCACTGGCCTCCTCCCGTTCACCACTGTGTCCACGACGCACGGAATCCCACTCCTAATCCGATCAATTTTATCTGCAAAGTGCTTCGCTAAAGCCTCACAGGAGGCTTTAGACTGTTCTAATGGATCTGGAGCAACTGGACTGACCAGGCTCTGGACCACTTGGAACAGCCTCCTGGGGCAGCACTCCGCAGACGCGATGGCGGCAGCATAGAAATTCTTCTTTGCTGCCTTCACCGCCACCTGGTAGGCTGAAGATGCAGCTCTGACCTGTGTCCGATCGTCTTCCGAGTGGGATTTACGCCATCGGCGCTTTAATGACCCCTGAAGCAGCTGCCTAATGGTAGGGCTGGCCCTGCAGGCAGCCACCTAGGCTGTCAGGCATGTCCATGCCGGCCAACAAGGTAGGGAAGTCCCTGCCTTACTGGGCAAGGACAGATGTTAGCACGCTGATTTCTCTGTCAGTGCATTCTGTTTATGCTGGCGGGCCAGAAGCACCCTCCTGGATGGCCAGCATACACAGAATTGGGCCTTTTTGAGTAGCCAATCAAACATAAACTTCCTGCGAGGGTTTTTGACGTTTGCTAGAGCTGCTCAAGGGCCCCTGGTTCTTTTTCAGATCAAGCAACCTCCTCCGCAGTCATCCCTAGTTATTTTCAAATGAATGACCCCATCCTACGAAAAGGCTAAATAAAGGAAAATGCTTCCTGAATGCTGAATATGGGCTACAGACCTTACCTCACCCCACCAGACTATATATTTTAACTGTTCAAGAAACCATGATGTTCTAGCTGGATCTGTCACAAAGTATTTTTGCCCATGTCATCTTGCTCTGGAATTGTTTGCCAATGCCAACAGCAGTTATCTGTGCATGATTACACTACTAGTTGTGCTGGAACAATTGTTCCTCCAAGCACCTGGGAAGAATAAGCTTGTCACTAACTGTGCAGAATTGCTTCTCTGTCCAGAAGGGTTTATACTTTGGATAATTTGAAGAAAGGAAAAGTTGTTTTCCTCAGATAATTTTATTTTATTTTAAGAATCCAGTTGTTCATACTGCTCTCTCCTAGGATGAAGCCACCAGCTAACTCTTTAATCATACCTATTTATAGGTGTTTGCTGTTGAATTGGTCCAGCACTTAAAAGGGCAGGCTCTAGGTTTTTGTGCGTCCTGTGCAAGAGAGTGTATAAAGTATAACATTAATGTTGGCTCAAATGCTGAGGAACTGAATTTGCTTTTAAACAAAATCATATAATACAGTGAACCTATATGCACAATTACAGGCTGTTTTACACACGTGTGTGAATTGCATCCATTGAAAAGCATTGTGTTTGTGGTGATACGAAAGGTCTGTCTGTGACAACTGATCTCCAGTAGCTGTTTCAGACATGCAGATTATTGCTTGATGTTCCAGTCACCTCTTCCATTCCTCCCGTCCTACACTTGATGATCGGAAGACTCTGAGTTCCAGGGCTTCAGATCATTGAGGGCACAATTGATAGGATTCAGCTCTTAGAGCAGTGTTCTCCAACCCTGGGTCCCCAGACGTTTTTGGCCTACAATTCCCAGCATGCGCTAGGGCATGCTGGAGTTATAGGCCAAAAACATCTGGGGACCCAAGGTTGGAGGACACTGTCTTAGAGACTATTCCCTTATTTAAACTCATTATTAGTTTCTCAATTCAGTTTTGTCACTTAATTCATTTACACAAAAGCTTGCTTTGGACCCAGTATGCAGAGTTGACTAGGTCTTGAAATGAGCCCCATCCATCAACCTAGAGCAGTGTCCTCTAACCTTGGGTCCCCAGATGTTTTTGGCCTACAACTCCCAGCATGCCCCAGCGCATGCTGGGAGTTGTAGGCCAAAAACTTCTGGGGACCCAAGGTTGGAGAACACTGACCTAGAGGAAAGCAGATTACCTCCTACGTCTCAGTCACATGTGATTCCCTGTTCCAGAACTTTTAGTTCACAGAGCGGTCTCCTTTATCTACCAGTCCATCATATGCCTGGCCCCTGGCTCTCTTTGTAGTCAAGCTGTCAAGTCATATTTCTAGTCAATTACCTTTATTTTGCAAACTATATACAAGCAAGCATTGCCTCATGCTACAGATGGTATCCTCATGCAGCCAAAAGAGACAAAAGTTCCAGGCAGGCTTTGCAAAATACAGTACTGCATAAGCTTTAGTCAATTGCCTGGGTTGGAGCACCATGAAAGAGAGTTGTCATGAAACTGACACTGTCTACGGAGGTCTGCCTTTCTCAAGCTGAGCGGACTACCAAGTCCTGCCCTCAAGGTGGGTCACCTCCCTGGCTGCAAGTCTCTTTGAACGCCATGTGACCCTGCGTTGCCCCTGCCTTTTCATCTGACGCCTAACTCATGGGTCTCTTATTCCCACCCGCTCCTCCTCTTCATTAGGAGCCTACATTCCCATGGGTTCAGGGGCCCCAGCTTGGCTGTCCTCCGATGATGGCTGGATTTCCTCCTCTCTGTCCCTCCCTGCTATTCTCACTGGTCTTCTGCTAGCACACCTTTGGCACCTCGGCAGCACCTTCTACCTCTCCCTCTGACTCAGAATCAATTCCCATGTCTTCTGCACATCTGCAGACATGTTGGACCCGATCCCTACACAGTAATGTAGGGCATAGTGGTGATCCCGACAAATTCAATTATGAGTGAATGTGTGGCATAGTGGTGAGAGTGTTGGACTGGGACTTGGGAGATCCGGGTTCTATTCCCCGCTCGGCCATGAAACTCACTGGGTGACTTTGGGCCAGTCACTGACTCTCAGCCTAACCTACCTCACAGGGTTGTTGTGAGGATAAAATGGAAAGGAGGAGGAGGATTATGTAAGCTTCCTTGGGTTCCTTGTAGGAAAAAAGGCAGGGTATAAATATAATAAATAAATGTTAATTAAGCAAGGGTTGGCTTCTTTTTCTTGGTTTTTCTCTTGCTTTGAGAAAAAATAGAAATGGGTCATGGGCAGGAAGAGGCCAATCTCCTCCTGCACTCCACACACCATGGCCAGTCATGCTTATCTTGGCTAGTGGGAGTTTTGGAGCCTTTGTATTTATAGTGCAAGGCATATACATTCATTTATCTTTTTTTTTTTGAATTTTTTTTATTTGAATTTTAAAATCTATAAAAACATAATACAGAAAACAAAGCAAAACAAAAACCAAACAAGCATACATTACCAAGACCAAACAACATTGAACTAAAAAGGACTTCCAATTTTTCCACAACCAAGTATATCAAATCTTCTATATAATCATTATAAAGAAGTTGCTTTCTTTTTTTTTCTTAAGCAATATATATATATATATATATATATATATAAGTTCCCCCCTCTCTTATTTATCGACCTCACAAATTCACAAAGCCTTGAAATCTTACAGCACTTTACTCCTAGACATAGATATTAATCCTTCTACTTAAACAATATTTAATATTTCTACTCATATTTAATGAAAATATCTATCTTCCTTCGCTCTGTTTATAAAAACACACAGCCTAGCTTTTATTTCATTTAAAAAATAATAATATACATTCATTTATCCATTAGTCACACACAGCTCACACATTTAGCTCAAGGTGGTGCTATAGTTGTGAAGAGATTGCATTTTCCCAGAACTCATGTAACTGTGTTTTGTACCTGGGAAAACACAATCCTTTCCCCAGTTAGCCCTTTCATTGCTATTGCAATTGCTGTATAGAAGGTGGTTGTGCAAGAGGTGTGGGCGTCTACTGTTGGCATCATGTGTGAAGTGATTGCTGATGTGAAACAACCCCCTAACCCCATGTGCCACACCATTTTATATACTTCTTGTGGAGAAAAAGAGCCTCTGAGGGTTCCTACACACACACTCACACGCCTGCACACACACACATGCACACGCCTCCTCATGTGTAAACCAAGTAAGGCTGGGAGGAGGCGAAATGTGCATAAAGTATCGGATGGGACATGGCGCCTGAAAGTCCGGTCTACGGCTTTTCAGATGCAAATGCCATGAGTCATGAGTTCCCCTCCCTGCCTGGCCAGGTGAAGTTCATCCTGATTGGCTAAGAAGCAGCAAAGCTACAGAAAGGAGGGGAGGGGGAAAAAAGGTATATTTCCCAACGTGTGGGTTTTGTTCTTTTTCTTTGTCGTCGCGTGGTTGCTGCCGGCTGTTGGAGCAATGGCGGCAAGCCAAGCAGAGGCCCAAGCCCATAAATGGCCCTTGTGGCCTTAAAAAAGCCCCGTGCATCATGAGATTCTGCAAGTTGTTGAATTTCTTCAGCTTTCTTTTTCCACCAAGTGTTCTTAAGTTCTCTTGTTCTTCTTTGGACCTCAGCCTTTGCGCTAGCGTAGGTTTTTTTCTTGGCAGCGCAGTTAGTATCATTTTGCCATATTTGGAAGGCTTTCCTTTTTTGGTCAATTATATATTTAATCTCATTATCATTTTCATCAAACCAATCCTGATGTTTCTTAGTTTCATATCCAATAGTTTGTTCACAAGCTGCAGTAATGGAGGTTTTCAGCTTAGACCAATGGTCCTCAATGTTGTCAGGAGGTTCCGTAGGTAGATGTTCCTTAAGAAGTGATTGAAGACGAGTTTGCTTAATAGGATCTTGAAGGACTTGGATGTTCATTTTACGCCTTGGTTTCCTTCCTTGAAGCCTACGTTGGGGAGCAATGTTGATAACCATTGTGGACCGGATTAGTCGGTGGTCTGTCCAGCAGTCGTCGGCACTCACCATGGCCCTAGTAAGAAGTACATCGCGGCGATCTCTAACACGGACAATTACATAATCCAGAAGATGCCAGTGCTTTGACCGTGGGTGCTGCCATGATGTTTTAAACTTATTCTTTTGTCGAAAGAGCGTGTTTGTGATAGTGAGATTATGCTCTGCACATATAGACAAAAGTAAGAGTCCGTTCGGGTTGCTATTACCAACTCCGTCTTTTCCAATAGTTTCTGGCCATAAATCAAAGTCATGCCCAACTCTTGCCTTAAAATCGCCCAGGAGGATAATTTTATCCTCCTTAGGTATCTCTGACAGGAGAGTGTCCAACTGGCTGTAAAAACTTTCCTTGATGTCATCGTCAGCACCTAATGTTGGTGCATAAGCGCTCAAAATAGTTACCTGTTGGTTATTGGCGAGCTTTAATCGAAGAGTTATCAGGCGTTCGTTAATGCCAGTAGGAACTTCTGACAAAGAGTTCACTAGTTCATTTTTGATGGCAAAGCCTACTCCATGTATTCGTCGGTCCTGCTCAGGTAGTCCTTTCCAGAAGAAGGTATAACCTCCTTTTTCTTCTTTCAGCTGTCCCTCTCCTGCCCTTCGAGTTTCTTGAAGTGCTGCTATGTCAATTTTAAACCGTCTCAGCTCCCTTGCAATAATAGCAGTCCTACGCTCAGGGCGTTCACTATCTATGTTATCCAGCAATGTCCGTATATTCCATGTTCCAAAATTCAAATGTATTTTTCGACCGCTAAAATGGTGACCCCACTGGACGCGGTAATCCAGTCAGGGGAGAAAGAGGTAGACTATGTTTAGGGCACCTTTTCTAGCCCCCTCCCCATACGGGGTGAGCAGAGTGGATCCTAAATAGGGCTGCTCAGTCATGGATACAGCTGCCGAGCTGCTCGACTACCTCGTTCCTTGAACAGGGCGACTGAGTCTGCATCCACCGCCCATGTGCTGGTCCATGACTAGGGGCTTCCAGATTCACAGTCCTGCCCCCGTTGCCATTCGCCAGTCGCCATGGGACTTTTTTTTTTTTTGTTTGTTTGGGTTGGGTTGAGTTGGGTTGGATGGGTTGGGTTGGAAGACGCCTGTGCGTGAAACTGTTTTATGTGGGGAGATCGGTGCACAACGAATCACCACACAAACTTGACAGAGTACGGCAGAGATCCAATGGCACGGTTACCCTGACGATTGGAAAACCATTCTCTGCTGCAGCCTTCATCCGCCTTCACAGCCGTTGTAATTTAGGTTTAATTATCTTCCGCCTGTTCTGCCGTTGAGGACTTTATGTTTTGGATCGTTCTTTGTCTGGTTCCTCTCCCCGGACCTTACCGCCATGGGTGACCCTACTGGGAGTACATAGCTCCCGACGGCATTGCTCACAGGATTCATCGGAACACGCAAGCCCACTCACCACTTCAAGGTGACGATCCGGCGAGGGGTCTGCAAGCACCTTGAAAGCAATGCAGTGATTACTAGAAGCCAGCATGGATTTGTCAAGAACAAATCCTGCCAGACTAATCTGATCTCATTTTTTGATCGGGTAACCTCCCTTGTGGACTGTGGGAATGCTGTGGACATCATATATCTGGACTTCAGCAAAGCTTTCGACAAAGTGCCTCATGATATCCTGATTAGCAAGCTGGCTAAAAGTGGGCTAGATGGAACAACTATCAGGTGGATCCACAATTGGCTACAGAATCAGACTCAAAGGGTGCTTATCAATGGTTCCTTCTCAAACTGGGGAGAGGTAACAAGCGGGGTACCACAGGGCTCGGTCCTGGGCCCAGTGCTCTTCAACATTTTTATTAATGACTTGGATGAGGAGGTGCAGGGAATGCTTATCAAATTTGCAGATGACACAAAGTTGGGTGGAACAGCTAATACTCTGGAAGACAGAAACAAAATTCAAAGAGATCTCGATAGGCTGGAGCGCTGGGCCAAAAACAACAGAATGAAATTTAATAGGGATAAATGCCAAGTGCTGCACCTAGGGAAAGGAAACCAAATGCAGAGTTACAGAATGGGGGACCCTTGGCTCAACAATACTACAAGTGAGAAGGATCTTGGAATTGTTGTAGATCACAAACTGAATATGAGCCAGCAATACGATGTGGCTGCAAAGAAGGCAAATGCTATTTTGGGCTGCATTAATAGAAGTATAGCTTCCAAATCACGTGAAGTGATAATTCCCCTTTACTCGGCACTGGTTAGGCCTCAACTTGAGTATTGCGTCCAGTTCTGGGCACCACACTTTCAGAAGGACGTAGACAAACTGGAGAGGGTTCAGAGGAGGGCAACAAGGATGATAAAGGGACTGGAAACAAGGCCCTATGAGGAGAGAATGAAAGAACTGGGCATGTTTAGCCTTCAAAAGAGGAGACTGAGGGGAGATATGATAGCACTCTTCCAGTACTTAAAGGGTTGTCACACAGAGGAGGGCCAGAATCTCTTCTTGATCATCCCAGTTTGCAGGACACAGAACAATGGGCCACTAGCTTTCAAGTTACAGGAACCCAGATTCCACCTAAACATCAGGAAAAATTTCCTGACTGTCAGAGCAATAAGACAATGGAACCAACTACCTAGGGAGGTGGTGAGCTCTTCCACTCTGGAGGCATTCAAGGTGCGGCTGGGCAGCCATCTGTCGGGGATGCTTTGACCTGGATTCCTGCATTGAGCAGGACTCATATGATTTTCTATGAAAAGCCTCCTCTGGAAGTACCCTGAATGAATTAGTCACTGGTAGATGTTGCAGGTATCAGATTACACTTGGCATTCTGTGACAAAGAAGCAATGGCTGACCCCCGTCTCTGAAAAAATAATGGCATGGGGCATAGTATACCATGGGAGGGGTCCTTCTTACAGAGGCTCTTGCAATTGCAGTAATATTTTATATTGTGTCCTTTCACTTAGACAGGAGGGAGGGAGAAAGGGCTGGAGCAGGGCTCTCCAACCTTGGGTCCCCAGATGTTGCTGGCCTACAGCTCCCAGCATACCCAGCCAGCATGGTTAGTGGCAAGGGATTCTGGGAGTTGTAGTCCAGCAACATCTGGGGACCCGAGGTTGGAGAGCCCTGGGCTGGAGGGAGGGGAGGAGAGTTTACATTTCTCCTCTTCTGTCACCACCACCACTGCCGCTTCTGTGTTCGACTGAGATGAAGGAAGAGAGGGAAGGGGGGAATGTATGGGGGCAGCAGGAGTTTTATCTGCCCATTCTATCTGCCAGTAGCCATTTTATTAAATGTGCAAGGGGTGTATGACTCCCGTGTGACTCTGTTGGCTGCCACTGTGGACATGTAATTCTTGCAGCATCAATTTGTAAACTGTGCATGCATGCTCAGGACCTTTCCACATTGAAATCCATGGGAAGGGCTTTTCTGGGAGAGTGGCCTGTGGAATGCTCCTCTGAAACTTGGGCCAAAGGGGGGGAAATAACGTGGCAAGGCCCCCACTGCTTCCCAGAGCAAACCTAGAATGACCCTGGTCTTCCCTATGGGTAAGATGGGGCACTGTCGAGGACGCCTGCTGCCAGTTACAATAATTTTTTTTTAAAAAACCCAGAGAGACCACGTGGCTGCTGTATACAGCTCTTCAGTGCAGTCTCAGAGCCAGACAGTATCATTGCACGAGAGACCAAGGGAGAGCAGCGGCTCTGTCTGTTTACTCCATTATTTTCTTCATACATTCGCTTTGGGGGTTGCAATATCAGTAAAATTGCTTGTAATGTTGGCTGTGCCTGGCAAGTTCCTTAAAAAAATATCATGGGGGTTGTATCTGGCAATTAGTTGTTTTTTAATGCTTGTGGGGGCTATGCCTGGCAATGTTTGTTTTTCTCATTAAAAAAAACCTCTGAAGACTATTTATCATCATCATCACCATCACCTTGTGCTGTGCATTCATGATCAAGAATTTCATGTGTCCCATTTTCCTGCTTCTGTGGTATGGCTTGCTGGCTGCTGTGGCTGAAGAATGGTTGCTGTGTTGCTCCCAGAACATCATTGTGGTTGTGGTTGTGGTTGTGGTTGTGGTTGTGGTTGTGGTTGTGGTCGTGGTCGTGGTCGTGGTCGTGGTCCTCCTCCTCCTCCTCCTCCAATATTCTCCAGTTTATTTATGCACTTGAACCTTGCAAGGGAGGCGGTCGTGTGGCAAACTAGATGCAGCTGGCTCTGCTCCTGGTGGCCTGCGGGGGCGCCATTTGCTACTGCCTACAGCTCATGCAGGCACTGCGAAGCTCTTAGCCAGCAGCAGGTGAGGGCGAGGAGTGTGTTCATGGGTGTGAGAGTTTGCAATTCTAGATCCACTAGCATCCCCCCTGCCACACCATCCCTTAGAAATGGGTATTCAAGGAGGCAAATAATCCTGGACCTGTAGGCTGAAGGTTTTTAGAGAAGCATTTCCCCAACAGATAGTGAGATCTACTACCGTATATTGGTTTGTTTGAAAAATTATGCTTCTCATTGTTGTTGTTGTTTTTCTTTTAATGACTTGGATTTTTGCAAGCTACTTGAGATGAAAACATATAGGGGTTAGTTGGGGTGATTCCAAACCAGTTATGGCCTTTTCTGACACCTTTTTTTCACAGTGATTGGGTTTGCACGACATGACAACCCACGGTGGGTTAGCGTGTCATCCAAACCCAGAGCGCTACTTTTTTGGAACTGCCATGTTCCCATGCCTCCGCCTCCGCCCATCTCTCCTCCGCCCCAACCCTTGCTTGCTCTGCTTCTCCCTCCCTGGCAACTGAATCTGCGCGAGACGAGGCTTCTTCTACTGCTGTCCTGCACATAGAAGACAACAGGAGTAGTGCAATAACCCCTAATTTTGGCTGAAATCGACACCGCCCTAAAAGCCCTTACTGACCAAAGCAATGACATGGACGAGCACCTGAAGTGCCTCCACATGGCACCTGCCATGGATTTCTTGCTGCTGCTGCTGCTGCTGCTGCACCAACAAGCAGCAGGCGCAGGGATGGAGCTTCATAAGTACTCTGCTTTAGCCAGGGGTCCCCCCCCCCCACTTTTTGGAGGACATGTAAATTACTGTCTCTGAGGAATGTGCCCATGAAGCCGTGTTTGCTCGCGCCTTGGTGGAGCAGCTCACAGGAGTCAGATGCGTCATGTGCTGGTGGGCCCTCCTGCACACAGAAGCTGTCTGGGTGTCAATGCTGGATGTGGAGGCCTGGGATGATGCCAGATTTTGGGGCAATTTCCGCACATCCAGGGCAACTTTTGAAATCATAGCCATGGAAATTGCCCCAGTTATCTGCCACTCGGACACATCAATGCACAGATGCACGTCAGAGAAAAACGTGTTGGGACTGACATACAAATTTGCTTTCAATATTGGCCAACTCGCCCTAAGCACCACCTTTGGCATCGGCAAGTCTACTGCATGCAAAATCTTCAGGGAGACGGTGTGTGTTCTGAACAAGCTGTGCCTCGCAGATGTCATAAAAGTGGGGGATGAGAAGAACAGGAAAGGGTTCCATGAACTGGGGCTCCCTTGGGCGGTGGGGGCACTGGATTCCATGCACATGCGCATATTAGCTCCCCAGTACCGGGGTGAGGAATGCTACAATCACAAATGCTTCTACAGCATTGTCCTCCAGGCATTTGTGGACTCTAAGGGGAGATTCATGGACGTGTATGCTGTGGTTTCTGGAAGGAGCCATGACTATCTGGAACTCACCTTTGGCAGACAAGCTTGCCACCGGCAGGTTCTTCAGCAGCCCAGCCATGATGGGAAATGGCCTCCCTGTGCTGCCCCTCATCCTCAGAGACCAGGCCTTTGCCCTTCCGCCCAGGCTCATGGCACCCTACTGGGCTCCGAGAACAGCAAAGCAGAAGAACTTCAACAACTACTACCTCAGCCATGCCAGACTACCCATAGAGCATGCTTTTGGCAGGCTAAGGGTGTAGTGGCACTCCCTGTACCCTCTTCTGGATGTCGAGGATGACCTCATTCCAGATGTGATGGTGGCCTGCTCCATCCTGCACAACATTTGTGAGTCAAGGGGAGACATGCTCCTTCTGAACAATCCCAGCCTACCAGGACCAGGGGCTGAGAGTGATGCCATTCCTGTTGACAGTCAGCCAAATGAACCCCCCCCTCCCATGAATCTGAGGGCCAAGGCAGCAACTTGTGAGGAAGCTCGAAATATCCATTCAGCAATATCTGAGTGTATCTGGAACCATTACCCATGGCTGTACCGTGAATAAGGACTCTCAGCCACAAAAGTGCCTTTTCCATGAGCAAATGGTGTAGGTTTTGTTCCCCGTGTCCACACAGAAGCACCCCCTGCACATATAAGTAACCCTTCCCTCCTCCCTATCATCTTGCTCCCTAATAAATGTGGGTAAGCAGTGTAGAGCAAGCTAGTGCCCCCCTGAATAAGCTCCCCATATAACCCCCTGCCTGTATACCCCCCTTGCCTAGACACTTCCACAGTGTAGCCCCCCGTTTTCTGTAAGCATCCCTATAGTCATTTCGTATAAGCCCCACCAGTGCCTTCTAAATGAGACTTGATTTTTTAGCGCTGTAATTTCTTAATTGTCCCAATACAGATCATCTTCAGAGTAGCCAACCAGTCTTTTGGTGTTTTTTTTGGTGGGTTCAGAGGCTGCTACAGGGAGAGCAGGGCCAAAGCATCTTCTATGGAGGAGGAGGAGGAGAAAGGGGGGCAAGGAACAAACAGTTTGCTGGGGAATTGGAGGGACAGTGGGGAGAAAACTTTTCCTTTCTTATTACGGGGAATTTGGCAGTTGGAACCAAAGCTGTTGCTGCTGCTTCTACGGGCAGGGGAGGGAGGAAGGGCAGGTGGGTGGCTGCGGCCGCAACACAAACCACGAGCCAGGGGGAAGGAGAGGAACCCTTGCCGTTCCTATTAACAGGCATTGGGTGGACACAGGAGTGGCTGGGATGGGAGGTAACAGGTCTGGGGAAATGGCGGGTGGGAGGGGAGCCGGCAAAGGCGAAACAGTGGGCCAATCGGGAAAAGGCTGCTGATGTAGCGAGGGCGTAAAAGATCATGGGATGCCGATTCTGCCACAAAGACACTTGAGATATGTGCTGCCACTGGCAGCTGGAGAACTGAGGTGGAAGGAGGCGGGGCACAGCAAGCCCACAAAACGCCCGATCATCTGTTGGGCGCTCCCACAAACAACCCATACTTCATAGCTTATAAGCCCTGGCGGGTTAATGTGTCGTCCAAACCTGCCCATTGGGAGCAGGCCTTTCCTCCTCCTCTTGCTCCATGAATCTATTTCTGGCAGTAGTAGCTGGGTTGGCTAGCATCTGGGGGCTGGGCAGGGCAAGGTATCTTGTTGTTGCCACCAGCAAACTTGCTTTTCAAAAACCAACCATTTCCAAAATAAAGTTAGAACAATGATTTACCACCAGACCTTTGGCATCACTGGCTGCGGATGTTCACATTGCTCTTGATATGGGCAGAGGGGTGCTTAATGTCTGAGGCTCTTGATGAGGGCTCCTGCTAATTTATTTGCAAATGAGGGCTATAATATTTCTGTGTCAGCTGCTTTCACTCCCAAATATCAAAGTACCTTGCAAGATAATTAGTTAATGGGTTACCCAACCGCTTAACACCTATGTGGTGTTACAGGAGTCACTGGGAAAAGCAAAACTGCAGGAGATAAATGATCCCATGGAACAAGTCAGCCTGCTTGTTCTTTGTGGCATACAGTTCAGTCCTGAACATGGTTACTCAGAAGTAAGCCCCACTGAGTTCAGTGGGGATTACTCCCAATCCACTGCACAGCTGGATGGTACCTAGCCTTCTCTTGGGCATGTGGGTGGCCGGGGTGGCTCTCAATCCACCGCCTGAGCTAAGAGGCTCCTCTTTCCTCCAGCCTTGGCCCGGCCCGGCCCCACCCCCATTTCCCATTTACTTTCCTTTGATTCATCCTTTTAACTGTCTTTCTCATGGAGTGCATTGTGTCTTCATGTACAAGGTGTACAATTTTAAGTAAAAAGAAGAAGCAATGTGGATCAAGTCTGGATGAGAAAACAACTATTTGTCAAGTTAACTCATTGTGTTCATGAAAATGCACTTAGCAAACTGGTCTTCTGTGAGTGGTAAGAAGAAGAATCTTAGCCCTCTCCTGCATTTCTAATTAGGTGCAAGAGGTGAATTAACTTGGTGGGTTGATACAGACAACTGGCTTACTGAGTGCATGTATGTTATGTCGGCACGTTTCAAACACTGAAGCAAACACATGTAGGTTGGGGGCAGAGCCCGCTGCAGCAATCTTACCATCCTGCCTCTGTGCATTTATGTCTCCGCAGAACAGTGCTAGTTCCAGGTTTTGGAGGGCCCTTGGACAAGTCACCCCCAAGGGGCTCCTCTCCCTCCATGAGTCTACCTTCTCAGGAACATTGCTGCCTGCTGCTCCTCTTCCTTCTCATTGCTACCACCTGCTTGCTTGCTGGGTAGAGAGCCAATGAGCATGCAGGCAGTGGCATCTGCTGCCCTTCCTTCGCTCCACCACTGTTGCCTGGGCCAAAGTGAGAGATGGGCGAACAGGCAGGTAGCAGTGGTGAAGAGGAGCAGCAGCAGGTCCAGGGGCTCTTGTCAGTGGGTCATCTGATGGGGTGTGGGCCCTTGGCAGTTGCCCAGCCATGCCAACCCTGGATGCCAGCCCTGCCACAGAATAAGGTCTTTAAAGGACTATTATGGCAAGCCTACCATTCAGTAAACCATCTTCTGTATTCATCTTCTGTTGTATGTAGAAGTGAGGTGGCCTGACTAGCAGAGCTTGACCCAATCTCTACCTGACCTTAGGAATGTGTGGTTCCTAGATTTCTTCCAGGAGCAAATATGTAACCATTCAGTTTGGGCATAAATTCTGAAATCAGAATTCAGAAACAAAAATGAGGTACAATATGTACAAATGTAGACTTTCCTACTCTGCAAATAGACACTGATGAACTGAACTGGATACACTGGGCCTTGTCACTTCCTTGAAGTTAACACTGGTAGATAAGTGGAAGCCAAATGAAATTGCCCTTAGTCGAATGGCAGATCAACATTTGAGAAAGGGGTTGAAAGCCTTCAGACACTGATCAACCTGATTGTCTACTGCTTTTTAAAACTACTGGTGTTACACTGCTGGCTGTGGTGTCTGGACTGCAAACAGATCAAGGTACAATGAGTTCTCAGTAGTGATCTGATAAGGTCTGAAAGGGTCTCTTTCAGGTTCAAGAAATTAACTGCCTCCTCTCAGCTACAAAACTTCCAACAAATAAAATCCAATCATTAACTCATATTCACTGTACCCTTATGCTTTGCTGCATGGGAAGCATTAAAAATGCAACTTCCTCTAAGTCATAAAGGGAGTTACAGACCCTCCCTCTATTTAATAAAGGCTGGCAGGAAAGGGGGACTCGGGGACTGTTTGCCTGGAGTACATCACAAACGAATTACAGTCAGATCAAGAAAAGTGCTGCCTGCTGCACTCTGATTTTTCTAGAACTGCACTGAGCTATTACAAGTTTGCTGGGACTCAGCTCTGATAAAGGTTTCTTTGATTTGAAAATGAGAAGGAAAGAAAAAAGGTCTCTGATTATATATTTGCTGCAAATCATCTGGGTGTGTCTAACTGGTGACTTGAAAGTGAAGGAAACCAGGGGAGGATAGACCTAGCTTGCATGAAAACAAGCACAGTAGTTGCCTGGAGTGCTTTTGGAGCAGTCAGCTAAAGTCAAACAGCAAACTTCATGCCAGAGTATTTCACAGTGATGATTTTGTTGGTTCCTAACTGCAGATTTCCACAAGCAGAAGGAAGGCTCTGCTTGAACAGGGGGCCCTAGGATCCGATGTGCTTCATCCCCCACTTGTCTGTGTTCCAGAACAGAGGAGGAGGAAGAGGAGGAGAAGTCTACTACCTTTTACCCATTGAACCACTCGGCCCTTGCTCCTTCCAGTGGGGGAGACACAGAAGAGAGCATTCTCCAGCAGGAGTATGGAGCTTGTGGGGACCAGCACAGAGATGGCATTGCTCAGCAGTATCCTAGCAGCATACTCCTTTATCACAGGTAGTCCTCTAACTACTTCTATCTTTTTACTGAGGCTTTATCGATGTATCTGAAGGTGACATTCCTATCTATTCTCCCCTCCCCCCGCTTTTTATTTTTGATTCTGGAGAGAATCAAAGGAGTCCAGTAAAGGAAAGATGACCATGCATATTCATTATTCTGTGTTGTTCTGTTTTGGGGTAAGAAATGCTGGGAACCCAAGGCCAAGTCCAACACAAGGGCGAAATCAAAAACAAGGAAGAAGAGCAGTATGGTAAATAAATGTATTCTCTGTATCTGATCAAAATCCATGGTACACCGGGAAATTATTACGATAATAAAATGTAGTGTTTGTAAAGAACTTTCATGGACAGCCCCAAACACTTCACATCTCAGATATCCTCACAAAACTCGTATAGGACAGGCCAGTGCTATTATCCCCATATTTCAAATGGCCGGCTGAAGCTAAGAGATGGTGGCTTGTCGAAGGCCACTCAGAGTGCAATCCTATGCATGTTTAGGCAGAAATAAATCCTACAGAAATAAGCATAGCTGGATGGGGGATGCTGGGAGTTGTAGGACTTATGTCTGTCTAATATTTCTGCACCCGTAGTAACATGAGATTTAAATTGGGACGTCCCTGCTATGTTGGCTCTCTATCCACTGGTCTCTAGTGTTGGGAATGACTACATATCCTTCAAAGGCTTTGTTGTGCTCATTTCTGCTTACTGGATTTGCTCTCATCATCTGAAGTTCAAGCCCGCATAAAATTAATACCCTTTTTTATTTTTAAGATCAAAGGCTTCCTCACTGAGGAGGTAGTTCTCTGTCCTGTAATTTGGGGAATTAATGGTGCATATAGCTAGATAACTTGGCTTCTGTTTAGTTGAAGTGTTAAAATTAAGTAACTGTAGACTGCTGTCTGATGAAATTTTGCATTTATATCTTGTTTTGAATAAGTGTTTCCTCAGGGCACAGCTTTTATCTTTCATCTGCACTTGTGTATATCTTGCATGAAATCTTTCAATTCTCCTCCCCATATGTTTATTTTGAACAGACCCTCTCAATGTGAAAATTATAGGTTTAATACCTCTGTTTAAATTTCCTGGGACTTGAATGGATCAGGGATGAGTGGATTCCCCCAGTTCTGCTCCATTATTATTCACTTTTCTATTATGCTTTGAGTTCTACTCCAGTTTGTCTTCTGGCAAGATAAGAGAAAAACAGAAACAAACAAACAACCCCCCCTCACTTCCCTGGAAGAAGAGGAGAAAGTTTAATTCTTTGTTTTAATGATGCCGTACTGCAGAATTATTATTTTTTTTAACATCTGCCTCTCCAGAAGAAACAAATGTTTCTTTGAGCAATGTAATAAAAAGGTTATAAGTCAAAAGAAGTTTCTTTTTCTGGGGAAACAGGAACGTTTAACTTTAAAAAACCCAACAACAATAACTATGTGTTGGTGCACTGCTGTTTCAATGCACATCTTAATAGGAGTTGTCACTCATATTTACCATCTGAAAACTTTTTTAAAAAAAAATTCCAGCACAGTAGTTAAAATTTACAGGCATCTTTGGCATCCTTATCAAATTATTCATGGCAGTCACTGCATGTATTTACCGGAGTTTTTTCCCCCAGCTTGAAAGGAATTTGGACATATTTTTGGCTCATATAAGAGAGCTGATGAAGCACAATAGCTAACAGAGCAGTCCTAAATTGGGGTGAGGGAGTGATGTGTGTGTGTTTTCTACCCCACCCCCAGTGCAGCACTTTTAAAAAAAGTATCCCCTCCCATTGGCCAGAAGGGGAAGGAATTTTCCTACCAGTTCCAGGAGGCTGGCATAGGTGTGGGGCCTGGATCAGACCCCTCTCCACTAATGCCCCCGCTGGAGGAATCCTCCTCTGGGGAAGAGTTAGAGCTCCCAGAAACAGGCAAGGTCAAGGAGCCACCCATCACAGGAGACCTGGGGAGGCTGGGCCCTCGGGAGCTCACTGCTAGTCTGTCCCTGCAGCAGGAGGGGAGTTCTGCCTCTGAGGAGGAGGCTGAGTGACCACCTAGCCCCTGAGAGCATAATCGCCTCAAGAGGCAGGCCAGCAGGGTTCCTTTGAGAAGAAGTGCTTGATTACAAAGGAGGACTCCTCAGGCTGCACAAGGCCCTCCTCCTGAGTAGGACTTTCCCCCAGAGGGCCTGTGTAACTCACTGCAGCTGAGCCCTGGGTGGGGCTCAGGAAACTCTGGTTAAATAACCCTTCAAGTTTAGCATAGTCGGTGCTAGACCAATTGTTCTTTCAGCTCCAGTGCCTTGTATCTTGTTTTCTGGACCCTGCCTTATGATCGACCCTCCATGCTACTGACCCTTGGACTCTTGCTTGACTCTGCTTCTGGACTGTGCATTGTATATGACTGCTTAACTGTGCTTTGACCTTGACCATTCCTGCCTTAGCCTGATCCCATCCTGGGCTGAAACTTTTGTGCCTGTTTTGTTGCCTTGCTTTGTGGATTGCCCTATAATTTGCTCTAATGCTGAGTCTGATTCAGCCATGGCAGGCCACTCGAGGGGATCTAAAGCCAGCTGCAACCTGCCCCTGAAATACCCCATTTCTGGACTTTCTACCTGCTAACACTGGCAGTAGCTTTCCACCCTTGCAGTTGCAGCAGGAGTCTCCACCGTGGCAGAGTCCTCCCCCACCAGCAGAACTTCTCTCTGCAGACACAGACCAGTGTAGGGTCACTTCTACCACACCATAACCCCTTCTAGCCATCAACAATGGGGGAAGAGGCTTGCTCTCGAAAAGACTATGAATCAAAAAGTCCCTGGTCCAAATCTCTCCTTTGCCATCAACTCATTAATTGGTTTTAGGGAAGCCTGTTTCTTTCTCTCTCAGCCCCCCTGCCCAACTCCATATAGGTATAATTAGACTGGCTAAATATTACAAGATCTGTACATAGAGAGTGTTAAACATTGTAAAGCACTATATAAATATGAAGCATATTATTAGTATAAAATTATCAGCTGTTTTAGGGAAGAACTGTTCCTTAGAAAACTGAATCAACCAATGGCTCAGTTTGGATGTAATGTTAAACCATAGTTTGTTTAAACTATGGGTTGTTTCTACATCAAAACCCAGTCAGGATCACTAGTCATAGTTTGGGGCCCACAAACCAAGATCTTAAACTATGGCTTGAGGCTGGATTGTGAATCTTAGCTTGTGCTAACAGTGGTTTGTCATTACATCTGCATTCACTCCAACCTACTTGCCTGCCTGGTTTCAGAAACATGAGGGAGAAGCAGTTTGACAATGAAATCACTCACACAACTAAGAGATTCTTTCTGGCATTTTTGCAGACTACCCCCCCCCCCCGCCCCCACTTGCTCTGGCTGGCAGCAGACTCCTTTCCCTGCCCATCTCTTCACTAACAACCCCTCCCTTTCCAGCCCAGCTATCTCACTCTGCAACAGCCATGAGGAAAAATATTAAGGGAACCCACGGGCACTTTAGCTTATATCTAATGAGGGATAGTTCTTAACAAGCCAAACCAATAATCAGCTTCCCTATACCCCTTCGCCACTAAATAGTCACCTTTTTGGAGGAAGTGAAAAATACCATGAGCTGCTAGCAAATAGTAAAAAAGGCCCTGATGTGTGAGCAGAAGGGCATTTCTTTGACGGTTGGGAGGAAAGGGTTAAGAAATAAGCCAACAAGCTTTTCTGGGGACTGTCTATGAAGTGTATGGGGAAGCTAGGGCAGCTTTAGGACTCCAAGGTTGGGGGAGAGCATTTGTGCTTCCCACCCTGTTTCTGCAACAGGCCAATGGTAAGAAAAGTTGTGCTGCCTTGTCAGTCCTTGACCAATGCAAAGCACTTCAAGATAGCAGCAAGGTAGAAAGCCAACAAACCAACATTGGGGAAAACAATTGTGGTTTGTTTGAATGCCTGTGAGCCAGATCCTAGCTTATTCAGCAAACCACCGTTTAAAAAAGCTATGGTTTAGTGCAGGGGTCTTCAGCCTTTTTGGGCCAATGGGCACATTTGGAATTTTGAAAAAGTGCCATAGTCTCCACCACAATCTGGCAAGAAGGTACATGTCCAATCTAGTAAATAAAAAATGAATAATCATGAATTTGTATTTAACTTTACATGGGATACCCTCCTCAGACCGTCATCAAATGAAAACTTAGATTGGTGTCTCTAGACCGCACAGTAAAAATCACAGATCTGGTGCTTGCTAGCACTGCTGTGGTGCAAAAACGTGGATCCAAAGCACAAATCCTCATGATTTTTAAATGGAATGCCAACAAAAATATAATCAAATCACAGAACACATATGTGGACACAGAGGTGATCTATGATTTGATGGTGGTATGGCTGCTGCTGCTTCACTCCATACAGGGAAAGTGTAAGAGGAGAAATTGCTTTGACGAACTTTGTTCTGCCCAGACTTTCCCTAGCCAGTGAAAGCCTGGGTTGAGAGAAGCTGGCTCCCCATCCAAGGTGCCAGCTGGAGGAGTGTTCCTCCAGCAGGCACCTCAGTTTGGGAGCTAGCTTTGTTCTGTCCTGACTTTCCTTGGGGTGAGAAACAGGCTCCCCAACTGAGGATCCAGTGACATTGTCTGGCCAACAGGAGGAGCTCCAGCCAGCATTTTGGATGGCAACCTGATGGCAATATCCAACCTGCATGTGTATCTGTGTGGCTGTGGCAGTCAGGTCCCCCGATCCAAAAACATTCCCTACCTCATTGTACAGACTGAGGATGTGGACAAGCTGCTTGAAGGTTTGAGGTCTACCACTTGTTCCTTTGATCCTTGTCCATCCTGGCTATTGAAATCTGCCAGGGCTAGTTGGATATATGGACCTCAGAGGTGCTTAATGCTTCTTTAGGTGATGGCACAGTCCCACTTCCTTGAAAGAGGCAGTGGTGAGGCCTTTATTAAAGAAACCCAATTTAGATTCCTATGGTTTGGGTTAATTACCAGCCAGTGTCTAATCTTCCATTCTTGGACAAGGTGCTGAAGCGTGTGGTGGCTTCCCAATTCCAGGTAGTATTGCAAGATGTTGATTATTTAGATCCATTCCAGTCTAGTTCCATACCCAGTTTCAGGGCAGAAATAGCCTTGGTTGTCCTAGTGGATGACGTACACCGGGGAATGGATTTTGTGGGGTGGGTGGGAGGAGTGCAACCATGTTGGTTCTCCTTCACCTCTTGATGGCTTTCAGTTCCTTCAACAATGGTACCTTTCTGGGCAATCTATCCAGCTTGGGCTTGGGAGGCACATTGTTATGGTAGTTTCAGTCCTTCCTGGAGAAGGAAGCTTTCAGAAGGTGGTGACCGGGGGGGGGGGGATTTTTCTGCCCTGTGGCCATTGGCTTATAAGGTGCCACAAATTCTATTGTGTTTATTTTTAGTTATTTAAAATTATTTTAGGCTGCCTTTAAGGGTAGAGCCTTCTCATCTTGTTCCCTATGCTTTTAAATATCTACATGAAACTGCTGGGGGAAGTAATCTAGAGTAGGGGTAGGCAACATGGTGCCAGTGGGAACCAATGCCTTTCTTTGTGTCCGCCAAGGTGCTGTACCCCTTCCATTTAAACACATTTTAATCACTAACATATAGTGGCTGGCCTAAGGTCATCCAGTTAGCTCCATGGTTGAGTGGTGATTTGAATCTGATACTCTGTGATCTGCTCCTGTCTGTAGATCACAGACTTGAAGCCTATTACCACGGAGAACACTAAAAATGGGAGGGTTTGCTACTCCTGTGTTGTGTCTACCAACTCTGAGATGGCACTCATCTTTTCTACTCTCATGTGGGAATAAAAAAAAAAGAAAAAAGGACTGAATCCAACATTATGTAAGTGGACTTCTGCTCACTCAGCAGGAGTTTCCCTTCTTCCTCTCCTGCATGCTTCCCAGATCTGTTCTGGATGGTCCCCCAACCCTCTGGAACAGATTTTTTTTGGGGTGGGTGGGTGCATGGGGCTGCAGGGGGAAAGGAAAATTGGCGGTATCAGTTCCAGTGGTTTTCGTGGGAGAAGGAGGGCAAACTGGGGAGGGCAAGCCTTGCGTGGGACAACTGCATCGGCTCCTCCTTGCCCCACCCTGGTGAGGAGGATGGTGACATACTGTGGCAGCGTGTTGCGGCGGCAGTGAGTGGGGCCCTGGGGGGAGGGGGCGCGTGCAGACCCCAGCGGCTTCTCGGTGCACTTCTGCTGATGCAGTGACAGCCAGTCAGGTGCTGCTTGGCCAGCTGTCATTGGCAAGAGCCCCTTGTCCAGAGTGGCAGCCCTTCTTTGCCGCTCTGGCCAAGGGACTCTATGCCTTTTGGGGTTGCGGGTAGGTTAGCGTGTCCTCCAGGTTCGGACAGCACGCTACACCTAGAAGGGTTTCCTTAACCCTACTGCAAACCATGGCATAGCAGGGTGGTTTAAAAGCCACCACCAGGTTGCTTCTAAAGCATCCTGCAGGGCTCACACGACACTTTAAACCTCTGTAGGTTTAACGTGTTTTGCGAACCCAGCCACTCTCTCTGAGTTAGAGTGAGAAGTGGGCTCTGAAGGTTTTTCCTTAAGAGTAAGTGCCTACCTGCCCCCCTTTCCATTGGGAGTTTAAGGCTGACACATCCTTCAGATGAGCACTAAATAAATTAGCAACTAATGAATGAGCACAAAGACGAATGATGGATTCACATATTTAGTTTTTGTGCTGAGTGTGAGTTTTTGTATGATGGCATTCCCTAGTGTTCAGGCACAATGTGAATGGGATAACTGTCTATTTCAGAGTAAAGATAAATAATACGTAAGCAAAAGTTGTCAGGAATATGTGTTCATTGACATGTTATCCTCAGCTCCTCGTAGGGATGGTGGGGAACGCCACATTTACAAAGAAGAACCGACCATGCCACGAAGTGAATGTTGCCCACTCTCAGTTGCCAAGTGCTCAGTGAGGCAGCTTCATGATTGACACCAGTGTTAGAGCTATTACACTTTTACCAACTTTTAATATGCAATTTTCTGTACTTCTTTATTTATGAGATAGAACCTGAAGGTTGAATTGTAAGGAGATGTCTCAAAGAAATTCTCTTTGAAAAGAGCCAGAGCAGGAAGAAAATGGAACCATGGTGGATTAGACCAGACAGAATATGCCAAGCAAATGGATTAGATATGTGGACTTGGACATCTGCTCACCATTGCGCTGCCCTCCAGGAGTGGCAGTGGCACAGCAGTGGTGCTGAGCTGGCCTCTGGGCCCATGGATACGTTGCACCATCACCTTTATTGTACTGTCTCCCACGGGTGGTGCAAGGTTTCTCTCTAGATCCAGATATTGGAACTATCTTCAAGGTATTAAAGGCAGATTGTAGCTCTGAGCACATTTACTAAGGAGCAGGACTCCAATTCTACATACACTTACCTGGGAGCAAATCCCATTGAACTCGGCATGATTTCTGCATAAACATGTTTAGGATTACACAGTAAGTTTGATGTAATCCTGAACATGTTTTCCCATCCACAGATCTTGCTGTACCCCCAGTTGTTTCCCTACCCCACATAATTTCCTGTATCATCTCAGCTACTTTTCCCTACCTGACAGGTCTCTATAGCCATGTCCAGGGCTGGCCCCAAGACATTTCGCTGCCTGAGGCAGAGCAGCAAATGGTGCCTCCCCCACAACCCAGTCAAGGTGCATAGTAGTACTCAAAGCCAGTCAAGTTGTTTTGCCCCTGTGGCAGAAAATCCTACAAGTACCTCTCCCCTTCCCTGACAGTGAAAATATAATACTAATACATTAAATAATGAATAATTTGCTGCTTTTTCGTGATGTCCCAAATCAGCACTCTGAGGCAGCTGCCTCACACTCTAAAATGTGTGTCTGTGTTTCTTTAATGGATCCTGTCTCCTAAGGACACCCCATTTGCAAAAAGGGATGTATGGACAGGGGAGAGGAGGGCATTTGGTTTTAGAAAAAAACCCATGCAGAAAGATTCAAGGAAGACAGCAGGAGGGCACATGTGGGCAAGAAGTTAACTAGTCCAGGGGGATCAGATGCAACAGAGATAATCAGGGCCCCCGTACCTGGTACCTTTATTTCAGCAAGTGCCATTTTTCTCCAGTTACATGAAAAGCAACATCCTTCAAAATAACTTTCTGTACAATGGACTCCTGTCCATGAAAGCTTATTATGCCACAGTAAATTTGTGAGTCTTTAAGGTGCCGCAAGGCATTGTGGCTTTTGAACACAAAAGAGCAAGAAGCCCCTGTCCTCCTCCCACATCCATTCACCTTTCTCTAGCCTAGTGCAAGCCCCTGATGCCAAGGAGGACCATGCCCCCACCAGAATCCGGCCACGTGGATCATGCAAAGAGCAGCTGCACTCCAGAAAGATGACTGCAGAGCCAGGGAGCTCCAGAGATGCTCGGGCAAGCCGGACACTCATACATTGCCTTGCCTCAAATTCAGACATTGCTGTTTATTCAAATTCTTTGCAAGCAAACCCACTTCTATTTCCCCACAAGGCAAGGGGCCTGGCCCAGCTTGGAGGAAGCAACAGATGAGGAAGGCCTCTGGCACTCCATTTGATATGTGAGCAGCTGCAGTGTGTCTGCTCTTCCTCTTGTCAGGGCCTCACCTCCTACAATGGCCCAGGGCACAAGTGCAATTGCCCAGTAACAACTGGCTGGGCAGGTCTCTGCAGAGTCAGGCACACTCCAAGAAAGCTGAGTGACAGTGGTGCTGTCAGGCAATTTTGGACTCTGGACTTAATGAAAGGTGGCAGTCTCCCCTCTATTTTAAAAAGCTACACTCTACACTACCCTACACTCCCTATTAGTCTGCTAAGGTCTCCTAGTAACTGCAGGGCTACTGAGTACAGAGGAAAGAAGCAGGCTTGTGTTAAGGCAGTTGGTGGCAACTGGGGCAGCTCAGAAGATCCAGGGCCCATGCCCAGGTGGGCCCTTCATAACAAGCCCACGCTGTCTGGGTCATACCCATGTCAGAAGTAGGGCCAGCATAATTAAGATAGCACTGCTGATGAGTTAAGGCCAGCCACCTGGAGCCATTGCCAGTCTGGGCCACCTCCACTGAACCCCATCCCAGCTGAACCCCATCAGTTACAGTGGTAGCCCAGCAAGAGCAGCACATATGGCACTTACAGTTTTGCATTGCATATGCCTGCTATCTCTTTTTTTCTACTCCTCCTATACGGTTCTCCTACTCTTTCCTTTCTCCTACTCTTTCCATCTCCCTTTATTTCCCCCATCTTTTAAAAAATGAACAAACCTTAAGAGACAATAGTAGCACTGGTGTGACCCACCTTAAAGTGGGGTAGAAGTTAGTTGTGGGGCATGCATGACCCACCAGTTAAAGGGCACTGTTTTAAAGTATAGATACTGTGCAGTTTTCTTAACCTTCCATATGTTCCAAGGCATGTAGGAAATATAAAAGCTCTGTAATCATTTGTGATTCTGTGTGTCATTGAGGAGATATCTAGGGCTTCAGTTTGAAGAGGGCATTGAGGGTAGCCCTTAATTGTTCATAATTATTCTATTTATTCCCTTTGCAACCCAAAACTTACTCCTTTTCCAAACACATTGGCTTCTTCAGTCATATGTCTTGCTCTGATTTCTCACCTGTGATCCTCAGTGTGTTAGGAGCCAATTAGATTATTGTAACCCCCACCAATCATTTACTCCCTTGTTTTTTCTCCTATTCCATTGCACTTCCATTTGTTTATCCTACATCCCAAGGTTCAAGCCAAGGGATTGTGTGCTGTCTCCAAACATTTCCCACTACAAATGTGTCTCTCTCTCCTAGATCTCCTCATCTGCATTCTGTTAATAGTTCCTCTCCTTCTGCCCTGGGGCTCAAACTTTTCTCTGTCACCTTGATTGGTAAAAAAAACATGATTACAAATCTTCTATGGACTGAGTCTGTCTCAGTTTGTGTAGCTGGAGCACACACCATCTAAAAACCATTTCTCTTCCATATTTCAGAAAATCCTGAGCGTGCTGCTCTGTATTTTGTGTCTGGCATTTGTGTTGGACTTCTCTTGACCTTGCTGGCTTTAGTGCTCCGAATCTCCTGTCAAACTGATTGCAAACAATCACCAACAAAAAAGCCATCACAGGACACTGTCAGTGACAGCAGTGGTAGCGACAATGACTCAGACACCATATCTGACCTGTCTGCACGACGGCATCGCAGGTTTGAAAGGACTTTGAACATGAACATCTTTACCTCAGCTGAGGAGCTAGAGAGAGCTCAAAGACTGGAAGAAAGGGAGCGCATCATCCGGGAGATATGGATGAATGGGCAGCCAGATATTCCGGGGACCAGGAGCCTAAATCGTTACTACTAATGGCTAACAAATACTGCTGACGTACTGCAGCTTGGTGTCTTCTAAGCCTGTTAGGAAGGGGGTTGGGTAGGGAGAAAGAAGAAAGGGGCCTTGCTCTATAATGTCTTCCTGTCTTGTGCAAAGAGCTTACTGAAGGCAGACTGACATCAGACATTAAGCATTCCAGCCACCCCCTGTATCCTGATAATCGCTACTCTTCCCAGGTTAATTACCACCTCGTGTTTTCTTCACAAGGATCTCTCTCACAGTTGCCCTTGTTGTGGAGTAGAAGGGGATACACAAGATTAAAGACTCATTTTATATTCTGCAAGGTTTGAATTCTGTGGCCTGGATTTTCCCCACCACATGTCTGAGAAGAATGAGTGTCTTATGAAATTGGAAAGTCATGGAATTGTCCTAGTTACCAAAAAGAGAAAGAAAAAAAGATTGCTTCCCACAGTATGAAGTAATCTCAGTGCTTGGATATAATACACAATATTATATTGTGTTGTTTAGGACACTCTTTTTAATCTTGCTTGAATGGCAGCATTTTTTACTGATACCTCAGGGATAATATTCTTCCCCCAAACTAAGTTCATAGATTCCCCTTTCCTGCCCTTATTTTTTTTTTTATCAAGTCTTCCTCCAACAGAGACTTTATGTTATTATAGGAATTGTGTCAGTAAACTGTTAACTTCAAATAGGTTGAAAGGATTTGTGTGTGTGTGTGTGTGTGTGTGTGTGTCTGTGTGTGCGTGTATACATACACACAATTGGAAAATGCTGCACAGTGATGTGCATTATTGATGATTGAGGCTAAAATACAGTTTTCTTATAAGCTGTGATGCACAATGTTTTATATGTTTTATTCAAAACAACAACAACAACAAAACAGAAAAAGAGGGAAAGATTGATTGGGTTTGCATGATATGACAACCCATTGTGTAACCCATGAGGGGTTATCGTGTCTTGTGAACCTGGACCAATTTCCCCAGTGTGGCTTGTTTGTGAGCAACAAGCCACCCCAACCATCCATGGGTTGATGTATGCACAATGGGTTGTCATGCTGTCCAAATCTGGGCAACCAACCCCATCATGGATATGGGGAGTTGGCTGCTGAGCTGCTTGGCAAGACTGGCAAAAAACCCCACCTTGCTGCTTTTGTCAGGTGTCTTCCAGTCAACTGCCAGTGCCAGCTGCTCCAAAAGTGCACAAGAGGTACTTGGGGGCAACTGGTACTGGCTTCTCCCCCTTCCCGCCACAATTGCGAGCCGTTCTGGGCTTGCCATGGCTCCCCCCCCTTTAAACTATCTTTCTTCAGATTGTGAAAGAATCCATTTCATGATCCCTGTTTTGACAGCTATGGACAGTCCCTTCAAGGTGCCCCAGCAGCACCTTGGAGGGGCTGCCTGTGGTTGTCAAGCATTTTAAAAAATATATTTTTCTCCCTCTTAATTTTCACAAATATTTGCAAAAAAAAAATTTTTTAATTTTTTTTTAACCCACAGTTGTGCAGGTACGGGAACGGGGAGCCTCATGTGGGAAATGTGCAGGGGGGTGCCTGATGGCAAAGTCCAGCAGGTACCCCCCCAAGCATTGCCCTACAGAGGCAGCAGCTAAGTTTATTTTTCCCTTTGGTTACATCTGACAGCTGTCAAAAGGTGAGCTGTCAAATGTAACCAAAGTGATCTTAGCTCGTGAAAAGGGGGTGGGGCATCATTCACCCCTTTCGTGGCAACTTTCTTGGGGAGGGCGGTTTGGGACTTTGGGTCCCAAGGATGCCCTCACTTTTGCACTTGTTCCCAAGAAAATTCTACCACCTCAAGAACATGCAAAAGTGTGAGCCACCGCATTTTACTGGTTACCTTTGACAGCTGCTAAAGGTAAAGCTCCGTTTTTCAAGTGAGATTTAGAAAGGGTTAAAAAAATTGGGGCAGGTAACAGGTATACCTATATACTTTCCTTTCGTGATCTGAAGGGGAAAAAAAGTTTAAAGGGGAAAAAAGCACAGTGAGCCCAAAACAGCTTGCAATCACGGTGGGGAGAAGGGGAAACAACTCAGTTCTTCCACAGCGTCCCCTGGGATACCTGCAGAAGGACCAAGCGGGGAGGAGGGAGGGAGGAGCCACCAACCCTGATTCTGATTGTCTGTTGGGCACACCGTGGGTTGTTCACATGACAACTAACCCACCATGGCTTATTGCCAGGGTGGGTTAGCATGAGATGTGAACGTGCCCAAAGGTCTTGCACGTACATTACAGGAAGAAAATGGGGCCGAGGGTGTTCCCAGATGAGGCATTTATTATGTAATCACTCTGCTTCATACACAGAGTTTTATGGGGGTGGGGGTCTAGACATCATGATCTTCCCTGCATAACCCTTCTGTGTTCTCTCATTGCTTCTTCCATCTTTTTCTTACCAGAAAAAAAATCTGTTAAGGAGGTAAAGATGGGATAGGTGCACAAGGCCTTTTGATTGGTAGTATTAGGAACCATCCATCTGGAAGCTCCCCAAGAGAGGTCAAAATACCATACAAGGATAACTAAATGCTAAATAAATTCAACTTCCTTCATATTTCTTTAATTCAGATTTTCAGATTTCGTAAAATGCTGCTTTGTCGCAGTGAAACACAAATTATCTTCCTA
Organism: Shinisaurus crocodilurus; assembly: GCA_021292165.1. NCBI lineage: Eukaryota > Metazoa > Chordata > Lepidosauria > Squamata > Shinisauridae > Shinisaurus > Shinisaurus crocodilurus. The sequence continues at coordinate 182,819,996 of CM037879.1, read as the reverse complement.
CAGATCCCTAAAATTGCTACAACTGTATGAACAGCAAATTAATCCTGTTAATGTTGAATTACTGCCTGAGCACATCAAATTGTTTTATTGATGACCCGAGCAGTTCTTAGAAGGTCTGGCCCTAGATTGCAGTAGCTGTGACCAGACCACCCTGTCCTTCAACATTAAACACATGCAGTGCATGTCCAACTGGTCCAAACCATTCCCACTGGAAGCTCCTCTCCTTGGGTTTTCTCACACTGATCCCTGCTGTGGAACTTTGTTCGGTGCCCCCTGATATATCAAGGTGATACCCTGTTTACTGCCTTTCTTCCGTCCACCCTGGCATTAATATTCTGACAAAAATTCCAGTGAGTTAATGAGGCTTGATTTCTCCCTTCCTGAAAATACAGCACTGCTAATTAACTCTTAGACTCCCCTAATTTTGAGTACAGTCGGAGCTGCACAAAAACAAACAAACAAGCTAACTTAATACTGGGCTCTTGTTATGTAAAGGATTACAGGGCGGGGGGGGGGGAGGGCTTTTCCTCAGTCCTTCAGGTAGATGCTCAGCCATTTCTAAAGTTTAAGTTAACTATTTCTGTAAGTATGTTCTCCTAGAATTCTTACTGTAGTTTCAAAGGTTTCTGTTTCAACAAGTGTTATTAGCCTGAGCCGTGCTCCTCATGCCCTTAGTTTAGAAAATACCCAGACATTTTTGGCTCGGCCTCAATATAAACAGGGCCAGCAACCCTTGCCCTTCTATTGCATCAAGGAAGTTATGAAATACAGAACCAAGGTGATTTTTAGTATGCAAGAGCTCCACAACAGTCAACAACTGTACATGTAAAGAGCCCCTCTTGCCTTCTTACTTTTCTAGTTAGGACAATCCTAAGATATGAAGCAGCCCTAATTTCTTTCCTCGTATACACAATTATGTAACTAAGGCTGCGATCCTATACTCACTTACTTGGGAGTAAGCCCCACTGAGTTCAGTGGGGCTTACTTCTGAGTAGACATGTATAGAATTGTGCTGTAAAATGTCCCTTAATTTGGTACTCCTCAAAACTGGCCTGCTGTATTGCAGTTAGGTATATCATCATGGCATGTAAGGGAGTTAACATGCAGTGTATCTGACAAAAGCAGTAGTTCACTTCACTTCCCTGACCACATTCACTACTTTCTGACATTTTCTGTTTCATACTAGGGGCTTTCAGGACCGGTACAAGGCAGTTTGGCGTCCTAGGCCAAGTCAGGTATTTAGCGCCCCCCTCGGGTGGGGTGGGTGGGCTCCGGAGCAAAGCAGCCTAAAACGCCTGCTCGCCCAGCGCCCCCCCCCCCGGCCAGCAGCCCTCTGTGGGCCTGGAGCAGCAGCAGCAGCAGCATCTTGGCCAGCAGCAGCGCGCTCAGCACAGCCCGTCCAGGATGCCCGGCCGGGCACTGGGCCATGCGATGCCGCCTCCTCCATGCCGCAGCCCGCGGGGTCCACACCCTCGGGCTGGGCCGTGAGCGCTCTGGCGCTGGGGCCCAGATCGGGTGCCCTCAGCATGAGTATCGGACGGCCGCACGAGATGAGACCCCTGAGGCAGAGCGCGAACGCTACTCACGGAGCCGGGCAGCTGCGGCGTGCGCTCTGGAGGTGAGGCGAGGTGAGGCGGCGGCAGCACCGCCCCCTGCAGGCAGGGTCCCGAGGCGGAGGCAGCTGCCCCCTCCCCTCTTCCTCTAGCCGGGCTCGGGCCCGGCCTCACCGCCTGCCCCGCACCCGCCGAGGACCCCGCTTGGGCATCCCCGCGGGAGGCGCCGGGGAGGAAGGGACAGAGCCTCCGCCTTCCTCCCCGCCCCGCTGTCGGCTGCGTAGCCTGCGCCTGCCCGGGGACAGAAGCTTAAATGGCGAGCGCTGGGCCTGGCGGAGCATTTGCTACAGCAGGCAGCCTCGCGGGAGAGCAGGCGGGGCGGCGAGCTGGCTCATGATGGCGGGCGGAGGCGCCCCCCGCCAAGGAAAGCTGAGCGCAACACCGAGCCTGCCCACAATCCCCCGCGCTGATCTGATGTGACTGGTGGCGTCTCCGCCGCTGTCTCGCCCGGCCGCCTTGCCGACAGATCCGGGCTCCGCAAGCGGCAGGCGGGCAGCGCGTCGCCCAGCAGTCCAGGTGGCGGCGAGGAAGAGTCGGCCGGCAGGAGCGGAGTGCGCCCCCTTCAGCCACGCGCCCTAGGCAGCTGCCTAGTTGGCCTAGTGGTAGCGCCGGCCCTGGGGGCTTTCCCCACACAGTACGCGTCAAGAAATCTTGGTGTGCCGCAGAGTGTGCACTCAACAGGGAGTCAGATGTCGCAGCCAGATCGCCCTCACATCCAGCAGGGAGTCACTCACAGCCAATCCCAGCTCCCTCAGGGCCAAACCAGGTGTTACTTTAACAGTTTGGGGCTTTAAAAATAAATAAATACCAGATGCCTGTGTGTGTGTGTGTTTTTTAATTGGGACTGCAATATACCAGGAGGGGAGGTTTAACCCTTACCTTCTGAGCCACGCTGTCAACGAAAATCCACCCGCCCCCACAGCTATGAGGCTTAGGGAAAAAAGCTCCCAGTGTTGCCCATGGGAGGCCTCCCTTAACTCTCATAAATGTAGGGGTGGAGATTCATCAGGATCATGGTTGAACCTCCCCGCTCAGCACTGTGGTATTGCTCCCTCCCCCATGCATAGTCTTCAATTTAAAACAAAAACAAAAACCAGTGTGCTAACCACACTATTTAAATCACATCTGGTTTGACCCTGAGTGTACCTGTATGATGAACATGTTTCAAAATCTGATTCTTAACAAATCTTTGGTGTATACCTCAAAATGTAGTGCATGAAGCAGCCAAAACCCATCTCAAGCTGAGGTGCTGTAACTGTTGGTGTTTTGCTCTGCATTTCTCCCAGGAGCTGCAACTGCAACTCTTTAATTGGTAGAGCTAAGCAAGCAATTGCTGTCCAAAAGTATTTTTGTTCTCGTCGTTGTTGTTGTTGCTGCATCCCATCCCACCTTTATAAGCTGTTCAGAGTCTCAGTGGTCTTATTTTTGATACCTGATAAAATGCTGACTTTAAATGGCTCTTTCTGAGTATTTTTAATCCCATATTTGCTTATTCTACCTCTGCCTATGTATCTGTCATGAGCATCAATGCATGCTCCAAAGTGGGTCCCATTTCTTGTAATTTCTGGTTGGCAAATGGTTCCTAAACGGCAGCAAGCCCCAGGGCTGGGTCAAGGCCACAAAGGGCTAGCAGGCTGTAGTGGGCCCCTACACCATCCCCAACTCTGCACTCACACGTGATACTTGTGTGCACACACAGTCAAAGGAAACTATGTTATGTACAACAATGCAGACAAAAATTCGTGGAATATCATATTCTATGCTTTTCTGGAAGAAGAAGAAGAAGAAGACTTTAAAGTTCCCTTGTTAATTGTGTGTGGTCTCCTTGAGTCTGAGTGTGCTGTATTACTGGGAGGGAAAAACTTTAAAAATGACAAAACCCCACCCCTCACCTCCCACCATGGCCGCTTGTGTTCCAGCATGGCTCTCGATGCTGCAGCGGCTCCATGCCAGATCTCCATGTTGTACCAGGCTTGGATTACTCCGCCTGAATCAAAATGAATCGTTTGTTGCATGCTTCATTTGCTGGATTAATTTAAAGAACATTTGTTTATTCATATTTTTATCCTGCCCCACCCCAAGAGCTTGGAGCATGAGATCATGAATATTATTAATCTCCCCCAACACATACACTAACTTAACTTGGGCTACCTAAAGCCAGTCTGATTTTTAAAGTGTATACAAAGCTTCTGAAAGATCCTCAGGCTTTAGTTCTATCCCACCATGCTCCAGTCATTTCTACTAGCAGCACCCAAGGGAGTAAGAAATACTTCCTTTTGTAAGTTGTACACTAGATTTCTGGAGTAATCACCAACCAGTCTATTTCATTGCAAGCCCATGTTTGGACCTGCTGAATTTTATTTTGTCTGTATAGCTCAGGAAATGAGTTGCTTGTATTCACCTGTAATGTTATAAATATCTGAGACCTGGGATTCATTTCCCTTTGCCTGGATTCCAGGTTCCAGGCAATTCTCTATTTCTAGAGAATCCATGTTAGGACCAAAATACCTGTGATGCTAAATATTATTATTATTATTTATTATTTACATTTGTTAATCGCCCATCTGGCCGGCCACCGGCCACCCATGTTTCAAATAACATGTAGTTGCATATTTTTAAACAGTTAATAGGTGTGAGGCCCCCTGGTTGTCAGCAGGGCGACAGTGCAGGGGGTTACCGTAATTCTTTCCCCACCACCATGGTTCCAATAAAACTCCCCGCACCCAAGTTTCTATTAGCCCCAGGAGGGAGGCTCCCATTGGTATCGTGTCCAATGAGGGATGAACTTACCCAATTTGAAATCGTAATTTACTTGCCAAGTTATGACTCCAAAGTTATAAATTTGGATTAAAAGTCTCCAGTATTTAGAGGATTTGAAGTATATGATTTTTTTTGAATGTGTGTGACCAAAGTGCATATTGGAAATGTGTCATGTATAATATGGTGTTGTTTTCCAGATCCATTCCTCTGACTTGTGTTATTTCATAGATGATGTACCTCTCTCTGAATTTATAACATATGATTTCTGATAGGGGACTTCACCCATCACTAATGTTGCACAGATCCACATTTTTAAACTGATTGGCTCCTTTGGCAAAATGTAACTAAAGGATAAAAGTAAAATCATTCCTTGTGCCATGCACTTACACCACCTTAAGAGGGTTTTACTCTTAAAGGCAACTTAAAAATAATCTTAATAAAATAAATAAAGTGTGCATTGCAAACAGGAACCAGCAACCAACATCTGAGCCTGCACAAAAATAGTGGAAGTTGGATGCCTAGTCATGCAGATCACACAGGTGCAGAAAATATAAAAGTAACTTTAATCAATCCCGGTTTGAATTACAAAAATATTAAAGTTTGTTGGATCAAAGTTGTTATTTGTTACACATTTGGGAATTATGAACTTACTAGATTTGACCTACAAACTGACTCATTTTGAGTTTTGGTGGCATCCTGTTCACTTCTAGTTTGGCCCTTATTCTCTGTAGGCTAACCAGAAGCAGAACAATAGCTACAGTACAGTTATTGTGTCATGAAAGCCTTTGGCAAAGCCTTTAGTGTCTTGTTGAATGTCTTGATTCTGGGGGAGTGTGATGTTGAGAGCTTCCTTGTTCCCCTTTAGACCTGTTCAGTAACTGACCCTCTGGGAATAAAAAGGAACAGGTGCTCTTATGATAAATGAGCTCTTGTTCTGGACAAGAGCTTGAAAGGTTGATAAGAGCATTTATTTAAATCTATTTAATATTGATGAACCCCGGAATGGGTGGGACCCAGGAAAACGTATCCCCTCTCCCCCCCCCCACAGGCGCAATTGTCTCGTGATTGTGCCAGTGGGGGGGGGAGGTGCCACCACGCGCCTCCTCAAGCCCCATGTGAGGTTTGGGAAGGCAGCACGGCGGACACCAGCAGCAGGTGGGGAAGAGGAGATCGCTCCAGCAAGCCAGCTGGAGTGGTCTCCTCTTCGATGCCAGCCTACTGTCATCGGGCTTCTTTCCGAGGAGCCCGTTGACAGCGCCTCCCCACCCAGAGCTGCTTGGCCAAGGTCAAGCTGCTTGACTTTCTGCTGCCCTGGCCAAGGGGCTCCGTAGCCAAAATGGCTTGACCGTGGCTCAGCATGTCATCCGGGTTTGGACAACATGCTAAGCCACAGAGGGTTAAGCAAACCCTAAAACAAGCCATGGCTTTGTGGGATGGCTTCATAGCCACCCCGTGGTGGTGGGGGGATGGGACACCAGGTTCAGACAACATGCTAAGTCACCGTGGCTTTGCATATTGCGAGACCTCTGAGAAGGAGAGAGATCCACACACTGAGCAATTGCCTATTATATGCAGAACCAATATGTAGTTTATATCCTATTCCATTAATTTTGTTCTACTACTTTTCAGAAAATAGGAACAGCCAACTGGACCAGTCCATCTAGTCCTGTATTCTGTTGCTCCCAGAGCAAGTGCAACACATGCAGCGATCTGCCTGTGCACACGGAAAGACTCCGTAAGGCGGAGTCTGTAAGCAGTGCACGTCCGAGCTGTGTTCTCTTCTACCAAGCCCCAACTGTCTCACAACTGTGAGTTCTTCTGTGGCAAGCGCTCCTGAAAACCAAAGAATTGCTCTGGCACTGTCCTTTGTCATGCCAGGAAAGCACTTAAGAAATTTCACTTCATAATTAAAACATCACTTTGCACAACAAATGCTTGACAAGTGTGGCAAACTCCTACTTCTGATGTAGCTCAACAGTGCCCCCTGGAACATCTGGTCAGTTAGCATCCTGCTGGGCAGCCTGAACAGGCTTATCTCACCTTGTCTCACTTTTTTGCCTTAAATGCAACTAAAACCGGAATCTCTTCTTTAGACTGGCTTGACTAGTTCCAACCACCTTGGGCTTTTGAGTTTACAGTCATTAAGAAGGTGGGTCTAGCAACTAGGTCATTTTCTTATCTGGTGCTAGACCACTGGAGGCTATCACATTATTGGACAAAGCAACAATCAGGCTCTGGTAAAGAATTGGCTTTGATTGAACTCCAATTCCCATAAAAGTCCCCATACCCACTCATTCTTTCTGGAGCTTTCCATATATCAACTAACTGAAGGCCAACATGCTCTTAGGCCAACCTCTCGGCAATGAACTCTGCGTATGCTCTGGGACCCAAGACTCTACTCAAGTAGTTAACATGTTCCTAGATTAGTTTGATTTTTTGTATTGATTTTATTTGGAATATTGTGTATGGGTGTGATTGTTGCCTTCCCCTTGTTTTTCTTTCTCTTTTACCACAAATAAACTCCTTTTTATATTTGGACAGTTGGCTGTGTTGTTTTAAAAGGGATTTCTCACTAAACCACATGAAAGGCCGTGCAGTGACAAAATTACTGCTTGCGTTTTTAGGATTTTTAAAAATTTTTTAAAGAAGGTTGTTAAGTTCTGTGTTTATGGGCTTTGGGAAAGAAAGTCCAAAGCACCTTTCTTGTTATTTTTGCTAGGGCTAGGTTGTAGGGAAGGGTCCTTGGCAAGAGGGCTCAGAAACTCCCCAAGCAGCCAGACTGGGGGTGGTGGTGGTGTCACGGAGTTCATGTTGACTGGTGGCAGCCTATCAGTAACTATTTTCTTGGGGAACTCTTGTAAAAAAGGGTTCCAGAGGAGAAAAAGTTATATCCCCCCCCTCCCAGTCTCATAGCATGTCACATTGGAATTATATCCCTTTCTAAAGTACCTGTTGTAGAATTAACTGTACAAGCACACACACTCTCTGTTCTACCGAAGGACCCTGGGCCAGCCAGCTAACACTGCTTCAGATTGGCTCCACCAGCAAATCTCACACACCCTATTTTGTTAGTACATAAGTGTGCATGAGAAAAGTTAAATAAGGTAAATTATTTATAATGATTATTTTCACAGTGGGTTGGAGGTTTAAAATGGTTGCAACTGTTCTCCAACCTTGGGTCCCCAGATGTTTTTGGCCTACAACCCCCAGCATGCCCCAGCCAGCTATGCTATGCTGGCTGGGGCATGCTGGGAATTGTGGGCCAAAAACATCTGGGGACCCAAGGTTGGAGAACACTGCAGTCTAGCCACACTACACTGTTCAAAACCATTTTGAAATGGAACCAGCTTGAAAGGATTCTGGGAATTGTAGTTCTGTAAGAGTGAGACAGGAATTTTCAGCACCCGCTTAGAAAGTTCTCATAATTCTTTCAACCTGGCTCAATTTCAAAACTATTTTGAAGAGTGCAGTGTGGTGGCTAGAGCCTGTGTGTCAGCAATAAGTGCTATGAAGCATGCATGTGAAACAACAAATACATTGTAAGTTAGTACTTAAGAAATGCATGATACTTTATACTGTTTAATTTTGATTGTACCAATCAGAGGCATGTGTGAAGAAGCGACTGGACCAAATCAAATTTAAAGAGGAAAGAAAAGAAGATGAAATAAAATAAATGATCACTTTCATTGTGATGGTTAACGTCTTAAGATTATATATCTTTCAAATGATTTAATAAAGTAGAGAAGAAATACCTGCCCTGTGCATTCTCCACCTGGGGCCCTGAAGGCCTAGCCATCGCTGATCCACTAATAACACCCACCATCTACAGAGGCTGGCTGAGCAATGCAGGGGAAGATACTGTGCAGTGCATAGTAGCAGTGGCCTCCCTACCTTTACTTTCCCCATTGTAAACCCTTAGGTTTGCCAATTCCTCCCTTATCCATCAAGATTTGTATTCATATCTATTCATTTTAATGGCCCCAATTCCTATCTTATCTCTGCATTTCCTGCCTTTCTGTAATAATCTTTCTTTACTTTTTCTGCCCAATTCTTGGTGCACGGATTAATCCTACTTTTCCAAACATGCATATTCCTACTTCATTTTAAAGTTGCACAGTTCGCAGTGTACTGTGTTGTAAAGACCATTTGATACAGACACCAAAACATGTCTTATGTTGTCTCCTGTTTTGTATTGTTGTCATAGGTGCACTGAAGGGTGTGTGAAGAAACAGGCTTGTGGCTCACGCTGGCTCAGCTTGTCTGAGCGTGGAAAGCTAAGCAGGGTCAGGCCTGGCTATTACTTGGATGGGAGACTCCTCCTCTAGTTTCCTGCATTGAGCAGGGGGTTGGACTCGATAGCCTTGTAGGCTCCTTCCAATTCTATGATCTATGAAATCTATGAAGAAATGCTATGTATATTACTGTTTGCTGATATTCTGCAATGTTTAAATACTTTGTGTGACATCTGTGAGGCTGGAACATGGCTTGCCATATCATTATGCAGACTGAGGCACCTGCATCAGGCGGTGGAGAGGGAAGAGCAGTCAACTGTGGCACTCCCGCCGCCCACACACACCAGGAGGGCCTGCGGTTGCCACCTCGCCACCTCCAGTGGGTGCTCTGGCAAGCCCCACCCGCTGCTCTCCTGCTGTGGCATGTAAACACCCGTAACCCGTTCTGTTCTGATGACCCAATCCCCTCCTCCTGCCATATTGCCTTCTGCCCCAAATCACTAGAATAAAGGCATCACCTCCATGGGGCACAACATCAGAATTACCCAAGCATATCCTTGCCACATCAAAACTTCACACACACTCCCAACCCAACACTCTCTCAGGGAACTCAGTCATACAGTCAAACCTCAAACACTTTCCATTAGTCCAGCCAACTGCTCACAACCAAATCAACACAGCAACAAGTTACCTCCTGTGATTATAACCAGCCACTTGTCACATTTGTGACATCAGGCTTGATAACCCACCAACGTGGAGAATGGCCAAGGAATGCATCTCTCAGCCATTCAGACCCAGCTCCATTAGCCCCTACACCAGTGTTCTCCAACCTTGGGTCCCCAGATGTTTTTGGCCTACAACTCCCAGCATGCCCCAGCCAGCTGGGGCATGCTGGGAGTTGTAGGCCAAAAACATCTGGGGACCCAAGGTTGGAGAACACTGCCCTACACATTCCATCTCTCATCTGGAGTGTTCAAACACTTTGTCCCCCTGGCTTTCGCCTTTCACCCAAAGGGGAACTCACTTCTTTTTTTAATTTTTTTTTATTTAGTTACTATAAACTATACATACAACACTAAAACAAAACCATACAACTACAGTAAATCATAAGGTGCACCCCCCACCCGCCTAGGGACCAACTAACATACTTCTAACCCCTTAATCAATTGAATTCCACATTCCAAAAATATAACATATCCTGACAAAGCATACTCCCCTTCCCCTTTATTAATACATAGTCTAATAATTGATTCCGTATATCCATAAAATTATTCTTCTTTAACTGTTCCTTTTTGCATTTGATACTAAGTTAGTTTATCGTTTAGGGCTATATCCCAAACTTCCTTATACCAATCAGTTATTAGAAAAACATGTACTTTCCATTTCCTCGCTATCATTAACCTAGCCGCAGTTAACAAGTTTACAATTAGTTCCTTAGTATTTTGGGCAGGAATCTCACTTCTAACCACCAACAGGTTCCTACCCTGGGGAGAAGAAGCAACTAACACACAAACCCTGTCTCTCATCTGGGGCAAACAAACTGTTCCGTTCATGAACCTCAAGAACAAAAACACTAATTTGCAGCTCTATCGTCAGATGCTCCCTACTCTCACTGAGGAGAAACTCCTGTGCACACAACAGATGTTAAACTAAAGAACAACAAAACAAGCACGTGCGAGAGAATAGCACTCTTGTTCTTGTGGCATCCTGAAGGCAGCAAACCAAAGGGGTACACCCCCCTTTGGTGTCACCCCCTTTGTGGACACCCCTGCTGGGGCAGCCTACTGCCCTGCAGCAGGGCAGCTTCTATCTCTATGGGGGGCAGATGTTCTAAAATGATTCAGAGATCGCATTGCTGCTTCTGCCTGGAAGTTGTCTGGCAGGTGTCATCACTCAGCGGATGATTTCAGTCAAACAGTGAGGATTACTGGGAGATGGGGATGGGCACAGGCAGTTGTTGAATCGGTTGTTGTTAGGCAGTGTTCTCCAACCTTGGCCAAAAAACATCTGGGGACCCAAGTTTGGAGAACACTGTGTTAGAGCAATAAATCGGTCCTCCCGACCAGCTCAAGCCTTCCTCATCGGCAATAGAGTCCAGAGTGTCCATTTCAGTGTCCCTATCTCAGTGATGGCGAACCTTTTTGAGCCCGAGTGCCCAAACTGCAACACAAAACCAACTTATTTATTTCAAAGTGCCTTAAATTTGGCAGGAAGGAGGAGGGAGCACTAGCTAATCGCGCCCCGCTGTGTCTCGGGGCATGGCTCTTCACCGGGCGCGCAAAGATTCAGGGGGGGCGCGTGCTGTGCTTCTGAGCTGTCTGTTCAGTTAGAAGGAGGGCTGGGTGCCTGCGCAGTCCGCTTCTGGGGGTGGAGATGTTGGAGTGTGCCTGCCTGTGGAGGCCAGCGAGGAATGAGTGGAGAGGAATTACTATGGAAACCCGACGCTGAATGCAGAAGGGGACGGTCTTTTCGCGATCTGGCGATCAATGGCTCAAGTGCCCACAGAGAGGTCCCTGCGTGCCAGCTGTGGCACGCGTGCCATAGGTTTGCCATCACTGCCCTATCTCATATAGGGAAAGGAAAGGAATGTCAATGGGAAGAGCAGAAGGATATGACTGACACTGCCTATAAGCAGTAGTTGGAATGTCTGATCAGTTTTTCCTATCTGCCACATTTTTGTTCCACGGCATGTTGAAGTTTGGAATGTGCCCCCCTATCCTCTGTGTTTTTGTATTACTGCTAAAGTGCAGGTGTGCAACACCAGTTCCCAGATTGTTCAGTCCAGCTAACCTAAGGATGGGATACATACCCATACCATTTATTTATGTATAGATTTATATTTGCATTTGTAGACTGCTTTTCTCCTGAAGTCTTCAAAGTGGTGAACAAAATAAAAATACCTTTACTGAAAGTAAAGTGATATGATGAGCTGGGCTAGAGTCCATGGTAGCATATGCCATAATAAATCTGTTAAGTCTTTTGTTGTTTGTGAGGCTACACACTTAACAGAACTATTTGGAACCTGTCACCGCTTATTGACCTGGGGGGACTTGGAATAGAAAGTTCCCCTTGCACCCTGATGGTGTCATGAACCCTGCAGGTTACCAGCTTGGGGGCTGATGCTGCTGATAGGGCCTTCTCTGCACACCTTTTCGGTGTGTGAAAAGTGAGGAGCAAAGACAAGTGATGGACCTGATGTCATGGACCTGATGTTAAGAGCCAGGATGGGCGTCTCCCACACAAAGTGAGCAGCAGAAGATGCTCTCTCCTACCCCTCATCTCAGTAGCACATGCACCCACACTATGTTAGGGTAGGTTGACAACTGGTTAAGAATGTTGCAGAGACATATACATTAATAAAGTCATGGCCCATAGTTCCATTTACTGTGTCTCATGATTTCATTTTGGGTCTGTGGGAACAAAAGTATATGTTCGTGTGTGGATTTATATTATATTAAATTGATTAGACTGAATTTGTTTATACAGGATGTATCACTATTTTGCAGGGTATTTGTTGGAACAATGTACTGAACCTATTGGTTCATTGAAGAACAGCAACATTCCTTAACAATCTAAGAAGGGATAGGGCCTTCTCAATGGTGGCCCCACACCTCTGGAATCAGCTTCTATTAGGGGTTCATCATCAGGCCCTTCTTTGCAGGTCTTCAGGAAGGCTCTGAAGACCCACTTGTTTTCGTTGGCCTTTCCATAGAATGCAGGCTGCAGGTTTTATTGGCATTATCTGTTTTTATAGTATTTTATTGACTATTTATTATTCTTCTATTGTATTTTGCATAATTTTGTATTGTTTTTCCTTGTACATCTGCTTAAGAAGAGGGCCCCACCCTGAAAGACATCCTAAAAATAATTTTAAATGTATCATAAAATAAAGTAGGGACCAGACAGACTAATCAGAATTCCCTTCTCCCTTTGTTTGCTGTCTCCTGTTTCCTCGGCAACAAGGGGACAACAGAACAGTTGATCCAGATGGCAGAGTCACTGCAACTCCATCTCGTAAAAATCATTGGTCATTGCAGCTTAGTGTGAAATGAGCATACTATTGCTCGTGTGAGTGAGTGGAGTTGGTAATGCAGTGCTCTTTGGCGCTGAAGCCGAATTTCTGAATGCCAGCCAGGTGGGCAGCATGATGAAAGCAGAAGGACGTGCAGCAGACTCTTCCGGGGACAATGAGATTGGTGAGGTGACTTAGGGGAGCACTGCCAAAGAATTACAGGCAGTGGCAGATTGAGCAAAAATGGAATCACAAAGGTGTAAAGACCAGTGTTTTTGTTACCCTCCTCTATTAGTGCCATCAGTGGCTTAATTTTAACTGCTTAACTACTACATTTAATCAGTGAATTATCCCAGTGAATTAAATTACTAAAACAATTAAGTTACAGCAATCGTGCAAACTGTGACTTGGGCTGAGTTTGATTTATCAGCCATGCATAGTGGCGCCTCAGTGTTCCTTCCTTCTCCCATTTTTACTGCTTGCCTTGGACTGCAGAACACAGGCAGCAGGTTCTTAAGCTCACTCATTGCAAGTCTGGGAAACTGCGTTCATGTTGGTGGCCACAAATTGTACAGGTCTGCATTACAAAATTCAATATATTATAAGGTACCAGGGAGCTCAGCCCAGCGCATCCGGGACCTCACTCTCTGCGCCAGTAGGGCAGCTCTCAGGCAGAGAGAACAATTGACTCAGCCTTCCCCAGCCTTGTGTCCTCCAGATGTTCTTGCCTTCCGCTGCTCAGCCAGCATGGCCAGTAGTCAGGAATCCTGGGAGGTGTGATCCAAAATATATGGAAGTCACCAGGCTGGGGAAGGCTGCCTTGGCCTGCCCTCTGCTGCTCTGCTCAGCTACCCAGATAATGGCCAGAATTGGGCACTGCAGCTCATCATCCCAGGTGATCTGGGGAGCCAATATAAGGCCCGGCTGGCCTTATACAATGATTGCCTCAGGACCTTGGTTTCTGCCTGGCCTACATTCTTCTGGCCCTTCTGACAGACTGCAGGGCCCATATAAAGCCATATAGCACCGTTTGCCATTTGTTTTTGTACAGCTAACTGCCTTTTAAATGTAGGATGAGTACACTAGTACATTGATGAGACCACTTAGGTGAGAAATGCCTTCAGTTGTCCATTCAGGACTGGTGCAGGGCAGTTTGGCGCCCTAGGCAAAGTTATATTTAGCGCCCCCCCCTCTCGTGCCGGGGTGTGTGGCTCCGGAGCAAAGCAGCCGGGAAATGCCTGCTTGCCCAGCACCCCCGCCCGCCCGCCCGCCCGCCCTCCTCCTCCTCCTCCTCTTCCTCCTCCGGCAGCAGCTTTCCCCGCTGCGCAGGAAGCATCCGGGGCGATGACCAAGGCAAGACATCATAATCTCCTGCTGAAACTGACACACAGCAACAGCAGCAGAAACAAAAAAGCCAGGAAATCAGCTGTGGGTTCATGTGCCAGCTGCCCGGCCAATGGCGCACCGGCTTTTTTGTTTTGATACATTCCATTCGATTCTTAAAGGGACATGGTCCTTGTTGAGGAAAGACCCTTCACCCCACCACCACCGGTGTGTGTGTTTCTTGCTTGCAGGCATCTTCGGACCGGTCGCCACCGCCACGCGCGCTCCTGACCCGGCCTAGCTCCGGGCGCTGAGGAAAGCCGAGTGCGACCCCGAGCCTGCCTGGCACCCGCAATCCCCCCGCACTGACCTGGTGGTGCCTTTGTCGGCGAGGCGGCCAGGCAGGGCAGGAGTGCGCCGGCGGCGAGGAAGAGTCGGCCGGAAGGAGCGCAGCGTTTCTGCGCCCTCTTCAGCCATGCGCCCTAGGCAGCCGCCTAGTTTGCCTAGCGGTAGAGCTGGCCCTGTGTCCATTCAGTCATTAATTTAATACATTTTTATCCTACCTGCAGCTTTCTGCTGTCATAGCACCATCATTTTCACCTGTCACAATCATGGTAATAGTTTCCAGCTACCTATGAATGACCTGGATCACGTGTTACATTATGTAATTGTGAACACATCCTCGAGTGCAGTAGAATTACCTGAAAGCAACTCTCTGTATAGATCTGTTTTAAAATGTCCACAGTTTTGAAAGTGGATAGAATCACTGTGGCTGTGTTTCCGGTTATGGGGAGATTGAAGATGCTGGTATCCTGCTCAGCAGTAGTAGAAGAGTGATCGCATCTGCTGTACCCAGCAGGTTTGAGCTGTGCGTTCAATAGGTCAGTTAAAGGATGCTCGCTTGCCTTGTGGATGACTATGGGCCCATGTCAATGCCTATAGCAGTGTTCTCCAACCTTGGATCCCCAGATGTTTTTGGCCTACAACTCCCAGCTATGCTGGCTGGGGCATGCTGGGAGTTGTAGGCCAAAAACATCTGGGGACCCAAGGTTGGAGAACACTGGCCTATAAAGTGAATAGTTTAGCTAAGTTCAGGAATATGGATTGGCCTAGGCCTTATGTATTTATCTAGTGCCTGCCTTATGTATTTATCTAGTGCCTGCTCCAGGTTTTTGAGGGTGCCTGCGCAAAAGACACCCTCGATTGGCCCCCTCCCTAAGCGAGTCTATCTTCTCGCTACCAATTGCCGGCAGCTGCTCTTGCTCCTCATTCTCTTTCTCATCGTTGCTACCACTTGCTTCCTTGACAGGCAGAAAGCCAGTGAGCAAGGAAGCAGTGGTATCGGCTGCTCCTCCTTCTCACCACCACTGTTGTTTGGGCCAGAACGAGAGGCACGTGAACAAGCAGGTTGCCATGGTGAAGAGGAGGAGCAATTCAAGGGGGCTCTTGTCAGTGGGCTCCTGCTGGGGTGTGGGTCCTTGGCAGGTGCCTGACCATGTCTACCCTTGTCGCTGGCCCTGTATTTATCCAGCAGCAATGGCATCTCCTTTCAAGACGCTGCTCCAAATTTTGGACGCCAAAAGTGAAAAGCTCTTGTGTCTACCCACTAGTCATCTGATGGTGACAGGATATGGAGAAGGGCTTCAAAAATCGAATGAAGCTGCTGGGCAGGTTCATATAGGAGGAGGTGATTCTTGTGATACTCTGGTCCTAGGCCAGCAGAGGAGGCATGCCTTGTGAAAGCCACATCAGACAAAGCTGGTAAAAGGTACTTTGATGATGACCATGACTATTACCTGAGCATCAAGGAACAGGTTAGATCTAGGGGGTACGCTCAAGTTGTGCACCTGTTGTTTCAGAGGGAGTGCAGTCCCATCCTAAACGGGCTAACCATTTACTCCCATACTCCCAGATAATAAAAAAAAAACCCAACCAGCAGTAACTCTGTCCTTAAACTTCATTTTATTCACCATCATCTGCTCCCAAACTGCTACTGGTTCACAATTTCCACTGTCTTTCCAGAATCGGACAATGGAAATGAAGCAGAGAACTGGCTGTCACCTCTGTAGCCCACATCTCCAGATGACCTCAGCCAGTGTTTCATGTAGCTGTTGAACAGCATGGGAGACAAAGCTTTGGGGTGGGCAAGCAGTCTTCCAATTCCAGCTTCTGAGACCTACCCTGCTGCAAGTAGGACTGATGCCACTGTAAAATGGTGTCTCCCAACCTAGCCAAGTGGCCCAGAAAGATACCCTGGTTAATGACAACAAAAGCCCCTGAGAGGTCCAGGAAAATGAACAGGGTTGCACTCCTTCTCACGCAGTACATCCATCAGGGCAACCAAGGTAGTTTCTGGGCTGGAATCTAGATTGGAGAGGATCTAAACAATCAGTTTCATCCAAGAAAACCTGGAGTTAGTCTAGCACTGCTTATGTCTGCATGGTGGTTGTCCAATTCCCATCTAGGTTCATCAAGCCTGATTTCATCTTGACAGCCCACACACTCACGTCCATTCTGGAAGTGTGTAAGTAGGAAAATGCGAAGCCTTTTAATTTGAAGTAAAACTGTTGTTTGCCACTGGGCAATCGATCCAGGGTAAAAGGGGTGTGGTCATGTATGTTTTCACCAAGGGGTGCTTCAAGAGATATCGGGATACTGTCATGCAGATGTGGCTTATATCCATTTGCCATGTCTCTAGGCATCCTCAGCTGTCTTCGAAGAAAGTTAAAGTCCTGTATTACTCGTTGCCTTCCAGAGCTAACCAACAGTACAACAAAATTTAGTGGGCTTCAGGAAGACTCAACATCAGCTTCTCTCCAGTGTGATGCAAGAAAAGCTAGACTGCAGTGTTCTCTAACCTTGGGTCCTCAGATGTTTTTGGCCTACAACTCCCAGCATGCCCCAGCCAGCGTAGCTGGGAGTTGTAGGCCAAAAACATCTGGGGACCCAAGGTTGGAGAACACTGAGCTAGAGACACCGAGTAAGCCCTCCAGAGAGACTGAGCCTTCCGAGTATGTGCCAGATCCATAAATATCGAATCAGTATTAGTTCGTTCTGATAATTAAGAAGTAGGTGATTCTTTTCCTCCATTTTGCTTTTTATTTTTTTATTTATTATATTTATGCCCTGCCTTTTTTCCTGAAAGGAACCCAAGGTGGCTTACATAATCCTCCTCCTCCTCTCCATGTTATCCTCACAACAACCCTGTGAGGTAGGTTAGGCTGAGAGCCCGTGACTGGCCCAAAGTCACCCAGTGAGTTTCATGGCCGAGCGGAGACTAGAACTCGGATCTCCGGGGTCCCAGGCATGACTCTTTTTGTCAGGCATGACCCTTCCTTGAAATCAATTTCCTCTTCATCAGCTTCTCCTCACTGTTGTAGTACTCTCCACCCGAAACAAATTTGGTAAAAGGGACTGACCAGTTGGTTAAGTCTAAACTGCAGGAGCCCTCCCCATGTGAGTGAAGTTCCATAAATATTCAGAATAAAATACTGGCAGGTTATTTCCAGTATAGAGTGAATGTTGCTTTATTACACATACCTCTGAGTTTATTTATTTTAAAATATGTATACAGCAATAAACCATTAGAATTGTGTGTGTGTGTGTGTGTGTGTGTGTGGGAATCTAAACTTATTTATAACATACCATTTGTCCCAAATAGGGCCCCCAAGGTGGTGTACAAAAAGAAAAGAAAATTAAAACAAATCCAAAACAATGAGCAAGATTAACAGCAGCATTATTTTTAGAACTTCAGAAAACAGAACCAACCCTGAATTAAAAGCCAATGAAATATCCAAATAATTCATAGTAGAATAATCATATTGTGATGCAAAGAAAAAGTTATGATCCTCCATATAAATTGAGTACACAAATTCCATCAATATCTTCATAAAACAAAGATGTAATCTTTGAAATACCACAAGCATAACATAATGGCTGAAAAAGGATTAGTACTGAAACACACATAGTATATTTATTTATTTATTATATTATATCTCAGCCATATACAGGTTAGCAACTTCAGGGGCAACCCACCATTTCAGGTCCTGTGTTCAAATGTTCTGTGGTTGCAGGGTTCTGCTATGGTCCAATTTTTAGCAGGGGCCAGGTTCTTCAGGGAAGCAAGACAGAAAGAGATCAGCTCCAAGTGGGGCTGGAAGCCCCACAGGATTGCTTGTATGTTGATCCAACAAGGATCAGAGCAAGACTGAGGTTTAAATAGGAGCATTACTGGATTTAGGCTGGTTGGCCCCACCTCTATACTGACTGAGGCTTTGTCTCTTAAAGGGGCCTGGCCTCTTTTAGCAACCTCAGGCTGTGACAATGTGGGAGTGACTGTGGCATGCTAGTTTCCTCATAGTCCAAGTTCTCAGAGTCTGAGGACAGTAATGCAACCTCCTCTGGACACAGGGGAGCTGGCCCCTGGGGTACTTCTGGAAAACTGGGTCCCAGGGAAGTGGAAGCCTCATGACGCCTTTCCATAGCTGGGACCTCTCCTGAACCATTAACTCTGTAACCTCATCTTCTGAGGACAGGGGGCCAGATTCCTCTGAGGATGAGGGTTCAGGGTCCTGTCTCATGACATAATTGTGGAGCCTGTAACTATGCCCTTGGTTTGCCAAAACAGCTGACATTTAAATGAGAAATAATTCAGATTTCTATTTATTGTACTGTGAACAAATGTGAAGACAGAAATCTGGTCAAACTGGAATTTGTCCACTCTCTGTGGTTCAAGATGAGGCTTTCAAAAACACTGACCCTGTTATTTGATACAAATGACAAGGTCCTGGGAGAAATTCTAAGCCTTCTCACAACAACAACAACAATAATAATAACAACTTCTTCTCCTTCTCCTCCTTTTCCTTCTCCTCCTCTTTCTGGAGATATTGAGAACTCAGATGTAGAATGGACATTTTACCCAAGTTCTGGTAATCGCACTTATCATATGGGAAAGAAGTGTATCTTTGATGGTATCCACATCCGAAACAAAACCACAACATCTGAAAGAACACTGGAAATGTGTATAGGAAAGAGGAAATATGGTAAAGCCATAGAAACTTACTTTTGATTCTTAATCTTAACAACTTAAATGCACCATTGATACTCCAAACCTTGGAGTTAAGTTTTCATATATCCCTATACAGATTTTCCAAGGTGGACTCACCTGCATTTGAGTTATATCCATTCTTAAATTTTCAAAGATATAGATAATTACCCCCCCCCCCCCATATCTATAGCTTCCTCCCCCTGCCCCTAAGGCTCTGAAATTAAAAGCAGGACTAAGCCAAATATTTGATTCTATTTTAGTCTCCCGGAGTTTTGTTTAAAATGCATTTACTATTTCTGTGGCTTTTTAAATAAATGTTGTTGAATTGTTGAATTATTTATTATTTTAACATTCTGATTTTTGGGTTTTGTAAGCTGCTTTGTACTTTGCAAAAAAAAAAAAAAGTGGGGTGTGTTTATATATCTCAAAGAAACAACAAATGCTTTGGGGTGAACACTTCTGGCATGAAAAAGGAGGGCCTGAAGTATTTCCTCAAAGACCCCCTAAAGCTGAATACTTTTGTGCTAGTTTGCTTCTTTTTGCCACACTGATTGGTTACAGCTTCAGAAATTTTTTCCTTATAAGTTGCCTTCTTCCTAGTAGCAGCATCCCTGGAATTTGGAGCCAAGTGCCATCAGTACGCTGATGACACACAGCTCTATCTCCCTGTGACAACTGAATCAGGAGAGGCCGTGCAAGTCCTGGATCAGTGCTTGAATTCAGTGATGGGCTGGATGAGGGCCAATAAACTGAGGCTGAATCCTGACAAGACGGAAGCCCTGTGGGTGAGCGGTTCCCGAGTCCGGGAGATAGGCTCATTGCCTGTTCTGGATGGGGTTGCTCTCCCTTTGAAAGATCAGGTTCGTAGTCTGGGGATACTCCTAGATCCATCATTGTCGCTGGACGGAGTCCCAAGTGACTGTGGCGGCTCCTTGGAGTGCCTTTTACAATCTTCGATTGGTTCACCAGCTACGGCCTCTCCTGGATAGGGATAGCTTGGCCACAGTGATATAGGCGCTAGTAACCTCAAGACTGGATTACTGCAATGCGCTCCATGTGGGGCTGCCCTTAAGGCTGCTCCGGAAGCTGGAGCTAGAGCAGAATGCAGCAACTCAACTATTGTCAGGAGCTGCCCCTTTTCAGCATGCAACTCCTTTGCTGAAGGAACTGCACTGGCTACCTGTTCACCACCAGGTCAGGTTTAAGGTTCTGGTACTTGTGTAGAAAGCCTGAAACAACTTGGGACCTTAGAGAGCGCCTCCCAGGGATGGGGACTCGGACTCGAGGACTCGACTCGTGAGTCGGACTGAGTCCCCCCTCAGACTCGACTCGGACTCGAGTCCCAATATTTTTAATGGGACTCGAGACTCGACTCGGGACTCGAGACCAAGGACTCGTCAACATCCCTGGGCTGTTGACAAGTCTTCTGGCTGTGCCAGAAGGAGCGCGATCACCGGTGAAGAGCGCATGGAAGCGAGGCGCGCCGCTGCTCGGCCACTATGGACAGCTACCAGGAGCGTAGCCCCAACGATGTGTTGAGATTTATTTTGATTGATGTGTTGTTGTGGGGGGTTTGGGTTAGGGTCAGACATTTTGGGTTTGGCTGCCTCTGCCTGCCTGTTTGGGGCTCCCTGCCTCCTCTGCCTGCCTGGTCTCTTCTTAACCAGTTCCACAGTTTGAATTGTCCAAGACAAAGGCCTCTGCCTGCCTGCTTTGGGGTTCCCTGCCTCCTCTGCCTGCCTGGTTATTTTGGGTTTGTCTGCCTGGTCTGTTCTTGCCAAAATCAGTTGCAGAGTTTTGAAATAAAAAGGCACACTTGTGCTTAGAATTTATTTAAGCCACACATCTGAAGTAGCCTTATTTTGTTGGGGGGAAACCCCATTGATTTTAATAGGGACTCGTGGAGTCAGTTTTGGGAGTGACTCAGGACTCGTGACTCGTGAGTCACCATTTTGGACCAAGGACTCGGACTCGAGACTCGGGTCCAAAGACTCGTGACTCGACTCGTGACTCGAGACCAAGGACTCTTCAACATCCCTGGCGCCTCCTCCCATACCAACCGGCCCGGTCGCTGAGGTCATCAGATGGCATGCTCCTGGTGGTTCCTCATGGACCTTTGGCCCGATTGGAGTCCACCAGGAGAACAGCCTTCAGTGTGGTGGCTCCATTTCTGTGGAACTCCCTGCCTCTGAATGGAAGTCAAGCAAGCTCTGGCATTGTGCTGCTTTCAGCAACTGCTGAAGGCCTTCTTGTTCCGGGAAGCCTTCTCTGCTTTTCAACCACCAATGTAATTTTAGTTTGTTTTCAATGTATTGTTTTTGTTCCTTTTATCTGTTTTTGTCTTTTTACTGTTCACTGCTCCAGAATCTACCTAGATATGGAGCATTATACAAATCCTGTAAATAATAATAATAAGTGTACCTAGAGCTGTGTGCAAATGGCCTTTAGAAATTGTCCACACTACCTGTGGGCAGAGATGATTTCACCTAATTTCTCCAGGGGGAGGAGAAATTCTCCAACAGTTTCTTATAGGTAGGGCTCACCATTGGCAGAGGTGGTTGCACAGCTTCTTATTCCCCCCCCCCCAAGGGAGGTGTGTGTGTGTGTGTGTGTGTGTGTGCTGCCACTGCATGTGGCAACAGCAGCAACTTTGTTGGCCCCCATTTTGCATGCACCATGCTGCTGTCCAGCTTTTCCTCTTTTCCCAATTTGCTCACCTGCACTACTCCAGCTCCTCATCTTCTAATTGGCCTAGATGGAGTGCAGCAGGGAGAGCAGTGTGGTGACCACAGCAGCAGTGGCAGCAGCGGCATGCCCACCCACCCACCCACTTGTCCAACCCACAGTTTGGCTCCAGTGGGTGGCAGCAGTGTCAGGAGCAGCAGCAGCAACAGCAATAGTATGCCCACCTCTTAATCTTGGAACGCGGTGGCAGCAGCCTCCCCACCTATTGCATTTTGGGCTGGCTGGCAGTGATGGGAGCAGCAATGATCTGCCCTGCCCACACATGCAGCTGGTGGGGCCTAGCCTGAACCTCTCTGGGAGCAAGCAGGGGGTTGGACCTGATGGCCTTATAGGCCCCTTCCAACTCTACTATTCTACGATTCTAAGCAAGAGTGAGGTAGGTGGGACAGGGTGTGTGTGTGTGTGTGTGTGTATGGAAGAATGAATGAAGGAATGTCGTTCAACGAACAGTGTCTACATGTATTTATGGGTAGATGGCGATATGTCTGGATAGATGGATGGATGGATGGCAGTATGCATTTGTGCATATGAGTGTTTAAGAATTAAATCACAGCCTGCTCCTATGCATGGGTCGAACTAACTGTATAGAAAACAATTACCCTCAATAGGGATTCACAAATAGCCCTATGTTCACCTACAATGTTTGGATTTTTGTCAGATTTCTCTTCATGTACTTGCAAAAGTTTGAGGCTTTTATGAAAAGTACCTGTGGGGGGAAAATGCTCGAAAAAGCCAGATGTACCTACTGAAATCAAGCGAGACCTCTCTGTCTCCATCCGTAATCCAGAACACATATTTATTTTATTTATACCCTACTCTATCTCAGTAAATAATATATCCTTGAAAAAAAATAGCATAACTTGAGTTGATTTCTGTAATCTGAACCAGAAAAGCACTATGGCATCTAATTCTGAACTTTAAAGTTGTGGTTTATATACTTCAGAAATGGAAGGTTTTTATGAATTGAAAAAAGGTTCTATGTTAATATGTTCCTTGGCTCTTCAGTTGATTTCACCTGATGCAGAAGCTGGAGGAATGTGAGACACGTGAGAAGCGACAGGAGTCAGAGGCTATACAAAGGCCTTGCCACTATGTTTCAGGAGCGTGATGCTCGGCAGACTCCTAGTTTTATTTGGATCAAATACCTGAAAATATTCTGTGTTGTGCACTTCTGAAAGTACTTTTCTAACATCAGACCTGTAGACTGAACTCATCTGTCCAATTACTCACATACGTAGTTGTGGTTCAAGCAGGACTCTGCTAAAAGCAGGTTCTCCCAAGCTGCACCTGAAATGCCCACCTCCATAGCCTTCTCCTCCCCAGGCTCCACCAATCTTTCCTGGGGCAGAAGAGGTGGTGGAAGCAGCAGTAGGGGCTCCAAATCCTTGGCAGGGGGGGGCATCTTGTCCCACCAGGGATGCTGGGATTTGTAGCCCTCATGCCCTGCTCAGTAGGAAAGGAACTGGTAAGGAACCAATCTGCTAAGGAACTGGAACTGCCTCCATTGGTTCCCCCTTCTTCCACCCTGGTTAAGTTTGGTGGGCATTTGGGAAGGCGGGGTAGGGGAGAGTCAGTGGTCACACCCTTTCAGTGCACTCAAAGGACTGAGTCCCTTTGGTTGATAAATTTCTAACTGGGTGTTACAATAATTACTTAAAACACTACTTCAGGGGTCCCCAACATTCTGGGTCAGTGGGCACATTTGGAATTTTGAGGGAGTGTTGTGGGCAGTGTTCTAAAATGGCTGCTATGGAAGGAGCTGCCCATTCATACACACACACACTTCATATGCATGCATTGAAATCGATATATACACATTTATGTAGCTACATTTTCCTCTTTTTTGTTTTGTATTGTTGAAATTTCATAATAAAAATTAATGAAAAACAAAGCAAAAAACATGTATATATTTAAATTAATGTTCTGCAATGTACGTGCATGCAATTGTTCCTGTGGGAGGACTGCTTGCTAAGTAGAAATGTTTCCTTTTTTTTTACTGTTCAAACTTTGGAAAATATGCTTTGGTACAGATTCCTTATTTAGTTATATCTTTGTTTGTAATCATAGTGAATGAAGTTGCTTCCAGAAATGGCATTCCACTGGTGACACCAGGTGACCACCCATATGCTTGTCCAGAGCAAAGTACAGACTTTTACAAAATGGGATCAACAAGGTCTCCAGTGAATTTTGGAAGGCAAGTTCTTACACCTGGGTGTTACCACCACTTTTCAAATTAATTTGCGACTCCTCTTTTGTTAGTATACAACTTTTAACTTTAATTTCATGAAACTGAAAAGGTGTTGGATTATATTGAAAAACTTTGGAGGGGGTTACATTTGCCATGCTCCTGGCTCACAGCTGTAGCTGCATGCCAGGAACCAGGGTGGTGTTGCAGGGGAGAGACCTCCCTGTGTGCGTCCCCACCCAGCGTTGCTGCTGGAGCAGCAAGTACAAGGAATGGAAGAGGGTTTTGTTTTTGTTTATTGGAGAAAGAGAGAGAGTGAGGCAGATAAAAGCTAAAAGTATTCCTGCCTGTGTCCTAGTGAAATATTAGTCATGACTAATTTTTTTATTCGTTTATTTATTATTAATACTTTTTACTGCCTAATATAATAAAATCTCTAAGTGGTTCACATATAAATATTACAAATCACATTTAAAAACACTATTAAAAACAATTCCAACTATACAAAAAAAGAGTAAAATATCTTGGTATCATAATGACAAATTCGAATTCCACGTTGTTTCAAAACAATTATGTTAAGATATGGTTAGGAATTAAAAATGATATGTTGAAATGGGAGAAACTAAAATTGTCTTTGCTGGGTAGGATCTCTGTGATAAAAATGAATGTTTTACCAAGAATGATGTTCTTATTTCAAACACTACCGATTTTAACTAATGATGTGCCCTTTAAAGAATGGCAAAAGGACTTATCTAAATTTATATGGCAAAGAAAGAAACCACGTGTTAAATATATAGTTCTACAGGATGCGAAAGAAAGGGGTGGATTGGGTGTACCTGATTTGAAATTGTATTTTAATGCTTGCTGTTTTGTTTGGTTGAAGGAATGGGTGACATTGAGAAATAACAGACTTCTAGAATTAGAAGGGCATGATCTAAGGTTTGGATGGCATGGATATTTGTGGTATGACAAAGCTAAGGTTAATGTAGATTTTAAGAACCACTATATCAGAAGGGCGTTATTAAGAGTTTGGAACAAATACAAGCCCAGGTTATGCCCAAAATTACCCTTATGGATATCACCCCAAGAGGCATTATACAGGAAAGAAATGACAAGCAATGAGAACCAGTGCTTTTTTTCTGGAGAAAAAGGTACCGGAACTCTTGGATTACATTTCCTCGGGAGTAGATGGAGATTAAATTGTAATGCAATTAATAGAAGAAAAGGTGCTGGAACTCAGTTCCGGTGAGTTCCACCAGAAAAAAAGCCCTGATGAGAACTGGTTAAAATACAGAGAAATATTGGAATTGCGTCAGGGAACACATTGGATTAAAACACGGGATTGTTTAGTAACACAAGGTCATAACTTACACTGGTTTTCATACATGCAATTGTTAGAGAGATTTAAAGTGGATAAAAGAATGTATGATATAGAAGAGGATAAGTCTGAATTTGAAATACAATTGTGTACAGGTGATGATCATGTAATTGCAAAAATGTATACATTTTTGTTGAAGTTTGGGACAGAAGAAGAACAAGTTAAAGACTGTATGGTTAAATGGGCAAGGAACTTTGGATATAATATAATGATGGAACAATGGGAACACATGTGGACTAAAGGTATAAAATTTACACTGTGTTCTGATCTTAGAGAGAATTTTTACAAGATGATGTATCGTTGGTACCTAACTCCTGTGAAATTGGCTAAGATGTATAATAATGTGTCAAATGTATGTTGGAAATGTCAAAGTCATGAAGGAACATTTTATCATGTTTGGTGGACATGTAAAAAAGTGAAAACATATTGGGTACAAATACACACATGGATACAAAAGATTTTAAAAGTGAATATTAAACTGAAACCAGAAATGTTTTATTGGGTATAATGGACTTGCAACTTGAGAAAGACTATGGAACATTATTACAATATATGATGACGGCAGCAAGAATAATCTATGCTCAAAAATGGAAAGAAGCAACTATACCAACTATAGAAGACTGGCTGTTGAAAATGTTGGACTTAGCAGAGATGGCAAAATTGACTTGCTTAATTAGAGAAATTTTTTTAACTTCATTCAAGAAAGACTGGAAACCTCTGGTGGACTTCTTGGGGAGGAGGGAAAGTGACTTACGTAATAACTTTTGGTTTTGATTTCTGAAGATGGGTAAGGTGATAGAAATTCATTATGTGAAAATAGAAGAAACTTATATATTGGATAAGGATTGGTAATGTTTGTCAGACAATGAGGCGGAAGCCAAATGTTGTTTTGGAAAATTCAATAAAAAAAATTTCAAAAAACCCCCCAAACAATTCCAACTATAAGAACAATACAACACAATACAAGGAAAAGTAAAATGGAGCAGCATATCATTAATTGCAATTAATTAGAAGCCAGAGAAAGCTTGGGTGAACAAGTGCATTTGCAGGAGGCATTTGAAATGTACCACATTTTCTGCCTTCTGAACTGCATGGGAGCGAGTTTTCCAGGGGGTGGGCACCACCACCGAGAAGACCCACCTTCAAGGTACTACATTCTGTTGGTCATGGAACAACCAGGAAGGCCTCCTCTGAAGATATTAAAGGCTGTCTGGGTATATATAGGAGAAGGCAGCCTGCTAGATATCCTGGTCCCAAGTTGTTTAGGGCTTGGTATGTCAACAACAGAACCTTGAACGTGGCTCAGTAGCTAATAGGCAGCCAGTGCAGTTCTTTTAACACAGGTGTTACTTATGTGAACATAGCTGGATGTCCCAGCGAGCACCCTAGCTGCTACATTCTGCACTAGCTGCAGCTTCTGAACCAGGCACAAAGCAGCCCTACCTAGAGCACATTACAGTAGTCTAATCATGAGGTTACCAGTGCATGGATCACTGTGATTAGGCTTTTCCTAATCAGGAATGGGTGTAGTTGGTGCAGCAACCAAAGTTGGTCATGGGTGCTCTGGGCCTCTCAGGTCACCTGGGCCTTGTAGTAACAAAGATGGATCCAAGAGCACCCACACAAACTACATAACTGCTCCTTCAGAGGGATGCAACCCCATCTAGAATAGGCAGACAGCCCAATTCAGCTTCAGTTTATTACCCCTCATCCAAACCCCAACTGCATCCAGGCAGTGGTTCAGAATGTGCACAGCCTCTCTCAATTCAGATGTCACAGAGGAATAGAGCTGGGTATATACTGTATTTTGTGTTATATATTGCATTTTTGTGCATATGTTCCCCTAACATATGCATTGTTGTCTGCATTTTTTGAGTTGTGAACTGCATTGCAAAATTCTGCAAAGTGCAGATTTCGGCACTTAAGTTCCTTCTGGGTTGTGCATATGTTTGGGAGGGTCGAATTGGTTAAGTTCATATAAAAATTCAGACTGAACAAATTTCTCCTCCATCCCAAATTACCACTTAACAATGATTTTGTTCTGGTTGTAAAAGTGATGGTTTTGACACAATATGCATATATTCTTCCTCTCCACAAATAAAGATAATGGGCAGAATCCAACCAGTGTCTCTCCAGCAACAGAAGGCTTCTGTCCGTGGAATGGGGAGGAGACATTTCCCAGCAGTTCCTGCTCTTCTCTGCGGCCTCCTGCCCCACCCCACCCCAAATCTGCTCCAGAGGGTTCTCCATTTCTGCTGATGGAAGCCTTCTGTTGATGAAGGGATCCTGTCCAACCTGGTTTTACACCCTGATTCTAAAAGTGTTTACTTGGAAATATACCTTACTTAGCTCAATGGGAGTTACAAGTAAATAGGCTTAAAGTTGCAGCCTTAGGGCGTACAGCAGGGGTAAGGAACCATTTTCGGCCTGAGGGCTGCATGGCAGCAGTAAGTGGGGCCACTGCTCAAAGTGAGTGCAGCCACTGCTGGTACGGGCCCCCCCATTCCATTTTTAGACACACGCCATTCACAGACAGACACATCCACTTTGAGTTCACCTCAGGTCACTGAAACATGATTCCCCTTTTTTCATGCTTTCTGACTTCCTCTGTAAGTTTTAATGGGACCAAGCTGGAATACATGGCAGAAAGTCAGATTGCATTCCAGCAAGGGAGGAAAAAAAGAAGCAGCACAGACCACTTTTTAAAATCCCCCCTCCAAAAGTAAAAAACGGAGTGAGCAGTACTTGGTGATAAGAATGAATGATCAAACTGCAGATCAAAGGCAAGTGTTGGTGACATCAGGAAGGGGGAGGTTGTGGGCCAGATTGGGGGCCCTAGCAGGCCAGATTTGGCCCATAAGATGGAGGTTCCCCATACCTGCCATATGACCTGCCTCAGTATTAAGATAACCCTCAGAGGCCTTTGTCTGGGTCCCATTACTTTCACTGGTGAGTCACCTAGAGATGTAGGGCCTTTTCAATGATGGCTCTGAAACTCCCTCCCCAGGAAGGGACACCTGGCATACCTGTGAACTTGAGTGGAGGCCACTGCCAGCTAAAATGTCCAGACACTGCTGAGAGAGTTCAGGCTGTTTTCCCTTGTTCCCCTTAGAACAGGTTTCCAAGCTTTTTGAGCCCTTGGGCACATTTGGCATTTGTGCCCTGGATCCCACTACAAATTCACTGCTCGAGGGGGGGGAATTAAAAAAATGTTAGGAGTGTCTCTTATCTGTGTTTCTACGTCTGTACATGAATGTGCACCCTGTGTGTGCGCTTCCCGCTCTGGCTTCTCTCTCTCTCAGGCTCTTTTCTCTCTTCTCTCTCTCTCCATGGCTCTTTCTTTCTCTGGTTCCCCCCCTCTGGTTTCTCTCTCTCTCTCTCTCTCTCTCTCTCTCTGTTTCTCTGTCTCTCTTTGTAGCTCCTCTTTCTTTTTTCCCCTTCCTTCCTTCTGTCTCCTCTTATCTCTCTCTCTGGTTATGCTCTCTCTCTCCCCTCTTTCCTTTTCTCTCTCTGACTCCTCCTTCCTTCCTCTTGCTCTATGGCTCTTCTCACTATCGCTGTCTCCTCCTCCTCCTCTCTCTCTCTGGTTCCTCCTTCCTTCCTTTTTTCCTTCCTTCCATCTCTCAGACTGCTCTTCCTCCCCCCTCCCTCCCTCTGGCTTCTCATTCTTTCTCCTCCCCTCTCTCTGGCTTCCCCTCTCTCTGGTCCCTTCTCCTCCTGCTGCCACCTTTCTCTGGTTCTTCTTTCTTTCTCTCTGGCTTTCTCTCTCCCCACTCCCATGCAACTGAATGGAGCAATTTTTCTATTCAGTTGTGTGGGTTGAGAAAAAGCCCCCCTATACAAGTATCAGAGGAGATACTGGATTGTCCCATTACAGGCCTTGTAAATGTACCTCAGAGTGGACTTCTAAGCATTACAGTACATTGTGTCTGTTGTGTGGCAAAATTGTCATCTGTATGCTCTCATTATTGTAGTCTGAGAAAAATATGTAATTTGTTTTTATTGCTATGTATTTGGAAGGCTGTCTTCGGTAACAAAGTGAAAAGTATCTAGGAGCATATATTGTGAGACATCATTCAAGTTTTTGGTGACCTGTATGTGACTTGCTGAATTGGAACCAAAGTAGAAAGCCATACATTTAAATAGAGAAATGGCCAGGCTTTTAGAAGATCAGAGGCAATTTTACCATGGTAGTCAATTTATTGTCATGGAAAGACAGTTTGTCTTTCCCCTCATATAGTATGGAGCGAGAAATGTGGATTTTATTATTGAAAGAACCTTCACACAAACACACACACACACACTATAGTAGAGTGCATTGGAGTTGGAAACTTGCATACATAAATCATGTAATCAAACCAAAAAGTTATGTGTCTGTACCAAAAGTCATGAGGGTGCTTCAGCTTTTGTTTTCTTTTAACAGTATTATGTATAAAAAGAAGTCAGATACATTTATTCCTCTCCAGCGCTTGCCAGGAGTTCCTGGGTATGTATCTAGTATTTTATTTAGTATTTGTTTTATGTCCCATGTTTTTATCACTTTAAGCTTTTATTATTTGTTATTATTTGTTGTTTGTTATTGTTTTAAAGTGGTGGGAAAACACAGGAGGCTTAGAAATGGAAGATGATGTTGACTTGTAAATGTCTGTGAATGAAGCAGGGCAAATGAACATCAGAACATCCTCGTTTGGAAGCCCCCTCAGACAGTAGTGCAAATTGTTATAGGGCTGCTTCTCTCAGAGAACACAATGTGCTGGTGGGGATAGTTATTCTTGCATGGCAGCATTCATAATACTGGGGAGAGAAACAGAGTCAGTGTCAGAATAATCAAGTAGCTGTCCCTTATATTACTTACTTCCTTTAAGGCTGTAAACAGCTGGGAAGCAGGTTACTTGAAGACCATCTCCACTTGAAGACCATCTCCACTTGCATGATCCTGCCCATCAACTCAGATTCCTGGGGGAGGCTCTACTTGGTGCCCCACCACCCCTCCATCAGCAGTACAGTTGGCAGGGTCACAAGAGAAAGCCTTCTGTTGTGATGCCCAGAGATCAGGTTGACCCCTTCCTTCCCTCATTGTCTAGAGCAGGGCTCTCCAACCTTGGGTCCCCAGATGTTGCTGGACTACAGCTCCCAGAATCCCTTGCCATTAGCCATGCTGGCTGGGTATGCTGGGAGCTGTAGGCCAGCAACATCTGGGGACCCAAGGTTGGAGAGCCCTGCTCTAGACCAACATGTTTTATTCCAGCAGGTGAATAGTTTGGCTGGTCCTTAAATCTGTCTGCTGAATACGATGCTGCTGATCACTTGTTACTATTACCTGATGTGTTTTCATGTTTTTAGTTTATTGTGTGATTATTTTTCTCTCTTGATTGTCTTGTGCATCTCATTTGAGTTGGAAAGCATGCTATAAATATTTAAACAAACAAACAGATAGCATGACAGTGTACAAAAGTAAAGGCTAATCTCCTAGTTTAACAGCCAGTTACTTGGTCTTCTACTTTCCCTCTTCATAAACTAACTATCATTTCATACTAGTAGTGAAAAAGGCTACCTCACATCAAACTCTAAGCCCTGCCCCTTTTTCAAAAGGGACAGGTGGCCCTGCTCCCTTTTCAGCCTTTAGCTCTGCCCGTGGCGGAAGTCCCACCTCCGGAAGTCCTGCCCTGGGTGACCCCTCATGTGATCCCTTTACGTACTCATCATGGCATCATGGACCAATAGGAAGTGGTTTTAGACCTCTGTCATACACGGGGGGGGGGGGAATGACCCCACAGGGGTCACTTCCAATCCCACCCAGATTGGCCCAATGGGGTCATGTGACAAACTCACCCCATCGCAATGAACTGATAGAGATTTTAGCACCTTAACATACATGTGGGGCTAGAAATGGCCCCACAGGGACCATTTCCAACCCCTCCCTGGATTGGTCCAGCAGGACTCTATATGTTCACACCCCATCCAATTCCCGAAGGCCAATAGGGAGAGCTTTAGGCCCAGAAACATCCTTCCCCATCAGCCGGTCAGAAGAGGTGCAGCCAGATTTAATTGAAGCAGCCATTTCCCTTGCCCGGGCCCCTGCTTCACCCCACACCCTTTAGCACCCTTGAATATTCAACCCCAGAAGGGCTGTAATAGATCACAGCCGAGTAATGCCTGCATATTATTAAGAAAACCAGAAAGGGAAAGCCTGCTGCAACTTCTTAGAAGGTAAGGAGAAAAAATTCTGCTGTGACAGAGAAATTATCTGTAGCCGTTTTTACAGAGTTCCTGGAAAATTTAAGGAGGCTATCACAGTGCAGGCTCTAAGCAGCCTGTTAAAACAATGTAGACCAGTTTTATAAACAGTTTAAAAAGAAAGATGTGTAGGAATTTTACATCTATATAGATGTGCTGCCACAATTCCTAAAAAAGTTATAATTACAGTTTTCACAGAGCTACTAGGGGTCAAGTCTTATGGAGACAGAAAAAGACTTTCTTCTTCGTGGTCTCTGTGCATCACGTATATGGACTCTGCTCCAACATGGAGAATCATTTTGGGAAGCTTCTATATCTGAGGAATTTTTGGCACCCCACCACCGTGGGACACATCCGGCCCGCCGGGTCTTTTCATCCGGCCCAGCGGCCTATCTAGACACTCCTTGCGAGGGAAGGGGAGGCTGAGCTGGTGGCGGGGCGCAGGCTGCCCGCCTGCTCGCCGCCCTGCATCTCCCGTGAGGGGGGGGGAAGGGGAGGAGTGGCGGCTGAGCCGGTGGTGGGGCGCCGACAGCGCCCGTCCTCCTCCCCTCCCGGCGGCAGCAGCTGGTCAGTGGGCTCCGGCTGTGCCAGCATGAAAGAGGCGGCACAGGGGAGCCGAGGGCTGCTGCCGGCTGAGCTGCGGCAGGGCCCTGGGGGCGGCGGTGGCCGGGCGTGGGCACTGCTGGCCGTGGCGCTCAACCTGCTTGCGCTGCTCTTCTCGGCAACGGCCTTCGGCACAACGCACTGGTGTGAGGGGACACAGCGGGTGCCCAAGCCCACCTGCGGGCCCCAGAAGCGCACCAACTGCCTCGACTACAGCTACGACGACGACGCGGCGGGTAACTAGACGGCCGCCAACGGCTCCGCCGCGTCCAACGTGGTGCACTACAGCTGGGAGATGGGTGACGACCGCTTCCTCTTCAGGTACTTCCATGCCGCCCGAGTGGGGAGTGCCAGCCGTGGGTGCTGCGCTCCGCTCCACACCGGGGTGGGTGCCGGGGAGCCCCTCTCAGTCGCCTCTGGCCCAACGGGACCGGCCCTGATGCCCGCAGGGGGGGAACTGCGCCCCATATTCTGGCCTCCACACTCAGCTCTGCCGCTGCCCCGCTCACCCCAAGCGGCTGAACCCGGAACTGGTGTGGCCCAAGATCCGGGGGGGGGGGAGTGCAGAAATTCAAACAGCACCTCCCGCCCCACACACGTCAGGCCCCCTTATGGTCCATGGAGGAGTCAGGAGCGGTCGTGGCTCCATGGAGGGCCCCCCCCCAGTCTCGATGTTTGTACTTTTAAGGCTGTGATCCTTGTATTGTTTTTTCCTGTTTTTTGCACTACAAATAAGATATGTGCAGTGTGCAAATCAAGCCTTTCTATTCCTTTTTAAAATTTAATGTATTTCAATTTTAGACAGCAAAATATTTTATAATTAATTTATTAATTTAATAACTTTCTATTTAATCAAGTAAAAAAAAAAAAAAGGACCCCGCTCCTTTTTTTTTTAACTTGATCCATTTGTTTATATTTTTTTCAAACTATAGTCTGGCCCCCCAACTGTCTGAGGGACAATGAACTGGCCCCCTGTTTAAAAAGTTTGAGGACCCCTGCCCTAGCGGGTTCCTGCCTATTCCCTCAGTTCCTCTTTGACCACTGTTGTGGTTGCCTTGCGAGAAGCTTCTGTTGTCTTATAAAGACTATTGTCAATTTTTATGAGTTCCCCCCCTCTTATTCAGTCTTTGTCTTCTTCCGCTGTTGTTTATTCTCTACCTATCTCATTGTCGTTTAGTTTTGTAATTTGTTTTTTCGCAGTACTTGTGGTCGTGCGCCAGCCTTCAGGTGTATCGCCTTGAAAGCCCCATTCCGCAAGTGTGTCCAGTGTTGTAGCAAGCTCCCACCAACAGACGGGCATTCTCTTGTCTATTCTGTTTGGGAGAAGGCCACATATTTTATGCTTGTGCACACTGCCAATCATTCATGAAACAGGCACAAAGAAATAGGTCAGACAGACTTTGGGTGGAATTGTAGAAATGAATGCTTGAATCTGTGGAAGTCATAGAATCATAGAATCATAGAAAAGTAGAGTTGGAAGGGGCCTACAAGGCCATCGAGTCCAACCCCCTGCTCAATGCAGGAATCCAGGTCAAAGCATCTCTGACAGATGTCTGTCCAGCTGCACCTTGAATGCCTCCAGACTGGGAGAGCCCACCACCTCCCTAGGTAGTTGATTCCATTGTCTTATTGCTCTGACAGTCAGGAAATTTTTCCTGATGTTTAGGTGGAATCTAGGTTCCTGTAACTTGAGCCCATTATTCCGTGTCCTGCAAACTGGGATGAACGAGAAGAGATCTTTGCCCTCCTCTGTGTGACATCCCTTCAAATACTGGAAGAGTGCGATCATATCTCCCCTCAGTCTCCTCTTCTGAAGGCTAAACATGCCCAGTTCTTTCAGTCTCTCCTCATAGGGCCTTGTTTCCAGTCCCTTTATCATCCTTGTTGCCCTCCTCTGAACCCTCTCCAGTTTGTCTATGTCCTTCTTAAAGTGAGGTGCCCAGAACTGGACGCAGTACTCAAGATGAGGCCTAACCAGTGCCGAGTAAAGGGGAATTATCACTTCCCGCGATTTGGAAGCTATACTTCTATTAATACAGCCCAAAATAGCATTTGCCTTCTTTGCAGCCACATCGCATTGCTGGCTCATATTCAGTTTGTGATCTACCACAATTCCAAGATCCTTCTCACTTGTAGTATTGTTGAGCCAAGTGTCCCCCATTCTGTAACTCTGCATTTGGTTTCCTCTCCCTAGGTGCAGCACTTGGCATTTATCCCTATTAAATTTCATTCTGTTGTTTTCGGCCCAGCGCTCCAGCCTATCGAGGTCACTTTGAATTTTGTTTCTGTCTTCCAGAGTATTAGCTGTTCCACCCAACTTTGTGTCATCTGCAAATTTGATAAGCATTCCCTGTACCTCCTCATCCAAGTCATTAATAAAAATGTTGAAGAGCACCGGGCCCAGGACCGAGCCCTGTGGTACCCCGCTCGTTACCTCTCCCCAGTTTGAGAAGGAACCATTGATAAGCACTCTTTGAGTCCGATTCTTTAGCCAATTGTGGATCCACCTGATAGTTGTTCCATCTAGCCCACTCTTAGCTAGTCTTCTTAGTCTTCTTCTTAGTCCTGAAGAAGCTGATGGCTCAGGCACACCCTGCCTCTTCTTCCTACACCCTCACAAGGGAGAAGAGCGCTGGGGTCTGCCTCACCCACTGTTCAGGCTCTAACCATGGGCTGCACTGATCCTCTGACCCCAGATCTATCACTGATGCTCTCAGTTGCAAAAAAAATGATCAAAGAAGGCAAGGACCCCTAAATTGGATCCGCACAAGTAGAAGGAGAAAAAGAGGAAGGAGGGAGGAAGACCACAAGACTCTGTTACGAAACCGCTCCCACTGGTACTGCCGCTGCCTCTGAAGTTGGACTCTCCAATACTGATGTCTGCATCAGTACCAGTGCAGGAGCTGGCCCCAATTCCTTCGATCTCCGAAGGGGAAATATGAGACCCCTCTCCAGTCTGAGACCAAGGCAGACAACCTGCACATGTTCAATCTCCATCCCAATATCTTTGGCGTTGAGATGGATAACCAGATCCAAGTCTTACCTGTCAGGGAGAGGAAACAAAAGTCACAGATATGGACCATGCAGTCATTCCTGTTCACCTCTATCTGATTGGGAACGGCAGTCAGAATGGTCCTGGTCCTTGCCTCCCAAACAAACATATTATCGGGACAAATGGTGCTTGAGAGGAGAGGAGGAGGCCCATTATGAACTGCTTCAATACCTGGGTGGTGTATCTCCCTGGTACTGAACTGTGTGATCTCCATCTCTGAGTAGGCCACCGGTGGATGAAGTTTTTTTGCCGCTGCCTCCAGTTTTTTTGCCGTTGCCTAGGGAGGGCTCTGCTGGGCGTAACGCATTGGGTGCTATCACCGTCCACCTTGCCTGTACCGTCAGCTGCACAGCTAGACCTTCTCCTTTGACCACACCAGATGGTTCGTCTGCGCCACTACCTCCCGTGGAAGGTACCTCTCATGGTCTCTCATGAGACTGGACCAGCTGATATGAAGCGTTGCCACACTCAACTGTGAAAGAGTACCACTCCGATTTGTCTTCTTCTTCTTTGGTCCCATCAGTATCATCCCCAGAGGGAGCAGTGGGGACTCAAGATCCGGCCTCCCCATCTGAGAACATGGGCCATTTCTTGGACCAGTTCCTACACATAGCCCAATCACTAGGACTTGAGACACAGCACCTGGCACTGAGGGTTAAGGACCTGGTGTTCAACGCAATCTACACAGAAGCATCAACACTGTTTGCAATCCCCTTTCACCCAACTCTGTTAGCAACAGTCCAACAATCCTGGAAAGCATAGTCTTCTATGACTCCAACCTCTAAAAGGCTAGAGAATATGTACTGAATCCAAGAAAGAGTTTTCTGCATGGCTCCATTTCTGTGGAACTCCCTGCCTCTGGAGGTCAGGCAGGCTCCAACATTGTGCTGCTTTCGGCGTCTGCTGAAGACCTCCTTGTTCTGGGAAGCCTTCTCTGCTCTTCAACCACCAATGTAATTTTAGTTCGTTTTCAATGTATTGTTTTTGTTTCTTTTATCTGTTTCTGTCTTTTTATTGTTCACCGCTCCAAAATTTGCTTGATGTGGAGTGGTATACAAATACTGTAGATGATGATGATGATGATGATGGTACTGTTGGTACACGCATGACTTAGTTACATCCAGGGCTTTTTTTCTGGTGGAACTCACCGGAACTGAGTTCCAGCACCTTTTCTTCTATTAATTGCATTACAATTTAATCGCCATCTACTCCTGAGGAAATGTAATCCAAGAGTTCCGGTACCTTTTTCTCCAGAAAAAAAGCACTGGTTACATCCCGTTTGGACGACTGTAATGCGCTCTATGAGGGGCTGCCTTCGAAAACTGTTCAAAAGCTTCAGCTGGTCCAGAATGCTCCAACAGTCAATAATGTTGCCCGGGCCAATTACACAGGGAGCACGCAACTCCCTTGTTACAGCAGCTTCACTGGCTACTGGTCTGTTTCCAGGCAGAATTCAAAGTGCTGGTTATGACATATGAAGCCCTAAATGTCTTGGGAGCAGGCTAGCTGAAAGACCACCTTCTCCCATACGAGCCTGCCTGGTTCTTCAGATCTTCTGGAGAGGCCCTTCTTTCAATCCCATTGTCTTCAGAGATGTGTTCAGTAGTGACGTGAAAGAGGGCCTTTCAGTAGCTACTCCCAGGCTGTGGAACTGCCTCCCTAGGGAGGCTAGGTTTCTCCCTCCTTGATGTCCTTACACTGGTAGGCAAAGACTGCTTTGTTTAAGAAGACCTTTAAGCTGTAAGTAGATCTGGTGGGTTGGGCACTGTTTTTAATAATATTTTTCCTCTAATTGTTATGTTTTTATTGCATTTTAATGTATTGTTTTAATCAGTTGTAATTGGTTCTGTAAGCCACCTTGAAATGTGGGGCACAAATCAAATCAATCAGAATACATTAAAAATTGTAAGGCTGGAAGCATTTGGGTGCTAACTTCTTAGCCACAAGGCTGTGCAAATACTTTAGATTTAGAGCCAGTGTGGCATAGTGGTGAGAGTGTTGGACTGGGACTTGGGAGATCTGGGTTCTAGTCCCCGCTCAGCCATGAAACTCACTGGGTGACTTTGGGCCAGTCACTGACTCTCAGCCTAACCTACCTCACAGGGTTGTTGTGAGGATAAACTGGAGGAGGAAGAGGAGGAGGAGGAGGATTACGTAAGCCGCCTTGGGTTCCTTGCAGGAAAAAAGGCGGGGTATAAATATAATAAATAAATAAATAAATAGATTTGCAAAGCCTCATTTCCAGAGAAGGATTGTAGATCACATCACACACTTAAAACCTCATCCTTTAGAACAGAACCCTGTGGAAGTACATATGTGTGACCAAAGGGTCTATACACTGCTAGACTGGGGTTGAATTGATGGCCTGTAGATTAAAAATTATTCAGGCCAAAGGTCTTGCTAGTTTCTGCCTTGTGCTACAGTGCAAGGCTGGAGTTGTATTGGGGTCTGTAGATTATTATTTTTTTTAAAAGTTACATACCGTAGATCCTCAACAATTGAAAATTATAGACAAATTTTAACATTCTGAGATGGGAGCTGGGGGGGGGTAGCCCATCTGTAGCCCAGTCAAAAGTCTGCATGATTGGAGGATGAATCATGGAGGGGGGGGGGACAAACTAAATAAAGCTTCTGCAAATATGTAGGTTTTTTACAAGGGCCCAACCACCACCACCCCTTCCTCAAATCCTCTAGCTAAAAAAACAAGAACCTTAAAACTAAAAAGTTCTTTCAAACTTTTAGCAAATTACAAAATCCGCTAAAAAAAAAAAAATACGTACTTGCCTTTCAGTGGAATTGCAGGTACTTCAGGAACACATTTTGGGAAATTTTCTGCGGAAAACAGAATAGCTTACTTAAAAACAAAGTATTAGAGGTTTGAAACTTTACAATCATCATCATCATCAGGCGATCACTCGTGACCGAGTAAGATTGTCTTCCGGGATAAAAGGAGGAAATTCTAAAGAAGATTGTGTAGACTCTAGCGATGGGTCCGTAAGTGACTGTGGAGGCCAATTCTAGATCCACACAGCTTCCCACAGTGAGGACACAGGTTACCAGATGGAAGATGGTCCTGTAAAGGATTCGTTTGACGTGCTTTTCGCTTAGCACGTTTCTTCCTTTCACCTTGCACTCGGGCTTCTTCAAAGTCCATAGAACCTTTGTGAAAGGCCAACCTCCATTTAGATCATTCATGGGCCAGAGCTTCCCAGTTTTCAATGTTTATATTGCATTTTTTTAGATTAGCCTTATGAACATCTTTAAACCTCTTATATTGACCACCGATATTCCGCTTTCCATCCTTGAGTTGGGAGTAAAGTAACTGCTTTGGGAGGCGGCAGTCAGGCATTCGAACAACATGACCGGTCCATTGAAGTTGGCGTTGAAGGATCATTTTTTCAATGCTAGTAGTCTTTGCTTCTTCCAGTACACTGACATTTGTTCGCCTATCTTCCCAAGTAATTTGCAGGATTTTCCGGAGGCAACGTTGATGAAATCTTTCAAGGAGTTGGAGGTGACGTTTATAGATAGTCCATGTTTTGCAGGCATACAATAAAGTTGGTAATACAATGGCTTCATAAACCAGTGTTTTGGTCTTCTTACAAATATCCCGATCCTCGAACACTCTATGTTTCATTCGAGAAAACGCGGCACTTGCGGAGCTCAGATGATGCTGGATTTCACTGTCGATGTTAGCTGTAACAGAAAGATAGCTGCCAAGATAGAGAAAATGATCGACATTTTCCAGTATTGTCCCGCCAAGCTGGATAGATGGCATCACCAAAGGGTTAGCTTGCACTTGCTGATGAAGCACTTTGGTTTTTTTGATGTTAAGTGAGAGACCAAGTTTTCCGTATGCTTCTGCAAAAGCACTTAGGATAGTTTGGAGATCATCCTCTGAATGTGCGGAGACCACATTATCATCAGCATACTGAAGTTCCACAACGGAGGTTGTAATTACCTTACTTTTTGCTTTCAGCCTGCTGAGATTAAAAAGCTTTCCATCTGTTCGATATATAATTCCCATACCAGTGGGAAGTTTCCCCTTGACAAGATGTAAAACCATGGCGATGAAAATGGCAAATAATGTTGGGGCGATAACACATCCCTGTTTAACACCTGATCCCACTTTAAATGGAGCACCATGAGAGCCGTTGTTGTCCAAAACCGTTGCTGTCATGTTGTCATGGAGAAGTCGCAAGATATTCACAAATTTATTGGGGCATCCAATTTTCATAAGGATAGTCCAGAGAGTTGTACGGTCTACAGTATCAAAGGCCTTAGCCAAATCGATAAATGCCATATAAAGGGGTTGATTTTGCTCCCGGCATTTTTCTTGGAGCTGACGTGCAGTAAAAATCATGTCTACTGTCCCTCTAGAGGGGCGGAAACCATACTGAGTTTCAGGGAGGATCTCTTCTGAAATAGATAGAAGACGGTTTGCGAGAATCCTAGCAAATATTTTACCTGCGGTTGCTAAGAGAGAAATGCCCCGATAGTTTCCACAGTCTGTTCTATCACCCTTCTTAAAGAGGGTGATAATTATGGCATCCCTGAAGTCTTCTGGGATCTCTTCTCTTATCCAGATTTTTTCGATGAGTTTATGAAGATGTTGTACAAGTTCGGGGGGCCCTTCTTTATAGATTTCAGCAGGAATCCCATCTGGTCCACTAGCTTTGTTGTTCTTCATTTGATTAATGGCTTTTTTTTACTTCATCCAAAGTGGGGAGTATTGCAAGTTCCTCTTATATCCCCACAGAATACTTGGTGCTGTTGATCAGGTCTTTCTGTAAGACATTTTTTAAAAGGAGAGAAAGAGAAGTATACCGTACTTAACTTTTATGAGAAAATGTGCTTCCTGTCCAGGGGGGAAAGGAAGTGCTTGGCTTTGCATTTTTCTTTTATAGCTTCAAATCCTATTGTGTGAGCAATTGGATACAGTCAGGGATTCTCCACCCCACCCGGGATCTTTTGGATTATCCACTCCCAGGGAAATTATGCAAGAGCTTCTTACACAAATCTACCACAGCTACCCCTTCCTTCTCCTCTGCCATCTCTGAGCACATGGATTTCAGGGGCCCCAAACTAGCTTTTCACATACTGTCAGTTCTATTTTCTTTTGTGTTTTACAATATAAATAAAGTGTGTGTGTCCGCCTTACCCGACTGTTGCAAAGCACTCCTTTGTTCCAGATCTGAAATGTTGGTAACCCTTCCTATCTTTGTCCTGTGATTTTTACAAAATGCTTACTTTTTCCCAACAGGAAATAAAATCTGCTACACTTTGAATGATATAACTCTGATGATCTGGGGGGTTGGCTTCTAGAGTTAAAAACGGAAAGAGCCCTATTGTGGTACTATTCTCCTCCCCTCCTTTTGGTACTAGTTTAAGTACCACTGGCAACAACAAGTCTACTTTACAAAGCTGTTGTTAAAGGCTACAACTAACAGTGCATTTCCCCTACATCTAAATGTGCAAGAGGGACTGCAAGCACTTTCTATATGTATCTTTAATCATTTCCTCTGTATGTAGCAATTTAAGGGCTGCTATTACAAAAATGTCTTGTTTCAGGAATTAGGGAATCCCAAATTCTCCCAGATTAGGTGTTTGGATTAACACGTTCTGCCAAACTGCTACCTGCTAGTTTACAAGGAAAAACAGGCAAAGTACATTTAAAATGAGAATTTATTTCCAATTTTAAGTGTAGTCTCCCTATCCCTCCATCCCAACTCTTGCTAAACGGCAGCCCATGATTCTGGACCCCCATGTACAAATCTTAGTGATGCTTGTCCCAAGAAGCTTAAACATGTCTACCTTGAGGGGGTTGTTGCAACCCTTGTGACTTTTATTTTATGATTCAATAAAATACTTCATTTTGTCTAGTTTATGGAATTGTTGTAAACTACTCTGTTTGTTTCAGATCTGAAATGTTGCAACCTTTATTTTTCTGATTTTTACAAAATGCTGATTTTTTTCCCAACGGGAAATAAAGTCTGCTACACTTTGAATAATATAACCCTGATGATCTGCGGAGTGGCTTCTAGAGTTAAAAACAGAAGGAGCCCCATTTTAAGTACCTATGGAGACTACAAGTCTACTTTACAAGGCTGTGTCTACTTTACAAGTCTGCTTTACAAGGCTTTACAGCTAACAGTACAATTTCCCCTACAAATACATGTGCTGGATGGGCTGCAAACACTCTAAATACTTTTATTTTTATTAAAATTTCACTTTTGTTTCCTATGTACTGATTCCAATTTAAAGCCAATTCCAATTTAAAGTCTACTGTTGCAAAATCTTCTATCTCTCAGGAATTAGGGAATTCCATAATCTCCAAGATCAGATGCTTGGAATAATCAATTCTACCAAACTGCTATTTTGCCAAAAGGCAAATGGTTCTTTTAATGATACAGACTGCAATACACACACTAATGGGTGAAGGAAATATTTTATTGAAAAGAAGCAGATTAACAGAATAATTGAAGCAAAAGAAAGCAGAATACGATAACTGCAGCAAATCTACTTCAAAGCAAGACAAAGCATGCATTCCTTCTGCCACTGGGAACCCTGTAATCTTTATCAGATCGTGACCCCCAAGAACAGTCTTTGGTGTTCAGTGCTGTCTACATCAGCCAGCGCCGAGGTTCTGCCTTCAGAGGGGCCCAGGAATCATATGCTGCCCCATTGATCCCTCATTCTGGACATAGGCCAATGACTTCAAGAATGTTTCCTACATTCTTACAAACTGGAAAAGAACGGGCCCTAACAATTGGCAGGCCACCAGCCCAGCATAGATAACTTTCTCAGCTCCTCTGCTAACAACAAGTGACTTAACCTTGAGGTTATGCCAAAGGCTTAGCTATGAGCCTTGAGCTATACAGCATCCACAGACCTAACCCTGGGAACTAGTGTAGCTAATCAATGCAACAAACAGGCCCAGATGGCACTCTAGACATTGACTGGGTGCGCACAACACATGAAGCCATGGTGGCTTAGTGCGCTGTGCAAACCTGGTCCCCACCTCCACCCCCGCAGGGTGGCTACGAAGCCACCTTGCGAAGCCATGGCTTGTTGTAGGGGGTTTCCTTAACTCTCTGTAGCTTAGTGTGTCATCTGAACCCAGACAACATGCTAAGCCATGGTCAAGCCATTTGGGCAACAGAGCCCCTTGGCCAGAGCAGCAGAAAGTCTTGCTGCTCTGGGTTGGGTGTGTGTGCTGTCATTGGGCTCCTCGGGAGGAAGCTGATGATAGTGGGCCTCGGGGAAGAGGAGATCGCTCCAGCTGGCTTGCTGGAGCGATCTCCTCTTCCATGCTGTCCCTGCCTTCCCTGCATGCCACCTTCCCAAGTCCCACACGGGGCATGAGGAGGCGGTGCACTGGGGTGCCTCCACCCCTGCCTGCCGGCGCAATTGCACTGACAGGCGGCGGGGGGGAGAAGAGTCGTGTTCTCCTGGGTCTCCCCAGGAGGAGCCCAGGAGAATACCCCCCGCCTGCTGGGGTGATTGTGCCAGCGGGGGGGGGGGGGGAGGAAGCACATTCTCATGGGTTTCCTCTGTAGGGGCGGGAATGACAGCAAAGCCCTGTGTCAGCAAGATGGGAGATTTAAAAACCCTGTTCCCGTGTGTAGATGCCCATAAATCCACACACAGAAGTTCAGAGCTTTCTCTCTCCTCTGTGCAGCGTGCAGCGTTTCGGTTGCAAACAGCCAGCCAACTCCTGTAATCTGACTCCAGCTGCCAGCTCCCCCGGTTTGTAGATTCCATGTCGCAAGGAAATAACTCTGTAACTCCACAGGTCTATTCTACCTGTTTATTTACTTTAGCAAGTAATATTCTACAGAGTATACATTCCTAGTTACAGTCCATGTGCAGAGTACAATGCATAGCAAGCATTTATTCCAGTGGAGCAAGGTTGGCTTTACTCCACCTCAGCAAAGACATGGTTGCATAAGTCCATCAAGCAAAAGTCAGAAGAAAAGAGTGAAGAGAGTGAACAGTCCTGTTCCTCTCTCAACAATGGCTACAGACAGAAAAACAAGTCAGTACGTCACCAGAAAGCATAAACCATGTGACAGGCTCATACTGTTTCCCATACACGCTAGTAACCCCTGCGAGAGCACGAGATTCTAGAAAGACATAACAAACTTGTTTACCGCCAGTCTGTTTCTTCCATGTTGTCAACAATGTGCTCCAGCTTGTGAATGTGATACATATCACAACATCCTCTGGGGGAGGCCCAGGAGAATGCACCATCTTTGCTTGGCACACCAGCTGCTGTGCTGAGCAAAAGCGGGGCACCAGCCACCTTGTGCTGGGCTTCCTCTTGAGGAACCCCAACACAAGGCGGCTTGTTCCCTCCCTTTGCTCAGCACTGCTGCAGCTCAGCTAAGCGGTGGCCATGCCCAACAAGGGGAGGGGGGCACGAGCCACCTTGTGCTTGGCTTCCTCTCAAGTTAACTGATTTTTAGGAGTCCCTAAATTTTGAACGAGAAGGTCCAATTTACCTGAGATACATTTCAGCCAATTACCCGTATATACTCGACTTTAAGTCGGCCCTAACATAAGTCGAGGCCCCTAATTTCACCCCCCCAAAACTGGGAAAACTTATTGCCTCCAGTATAAGGCTAGGGTGGGAAATGCAGCAGCTACTGATAAATTAAAAAAATAAAGATACGGTAGATACCGGTACCAATAAAATTAACATTAATTGAGGCATCAGTAGGTTAAATGTTTTTAAATATTTATTTCAAAGAAAAACAGTAAACTAGCTCTGTAAGTGGAAAAGGGGGTCAACAAATACAATATGGTATCAAAAATACCATAACTTTAAAAGTACAACAACCCTAGCTCAATCAGCAACCAAGCTAAAACACAAGAGCTAAAATCCTTCAAAACTGGACTTCTCCTCATCATCATCTGTATGTCCAAACAGAGCTTCAGCTTCAGTAAAATGTAGGAATGTAAGTCTATATTTTCAATCTAGCTAGCCTTTCAATCTAGTAGCCAGAGAGGCAGAGGCTGTTAAATTAGCATTACAAATCCTGGTGTTTGTTAGTAGGATTAGCATAAGTGCATAGAGGTTTTGGTTTTCCTCAAGTTAGAAGAAGAAAGTTTATGTAGATGTACCACCAATTAAGAGACAAAAGCTTGAGTTTCTGGCAGCAGAAGCTGACTCAAGTATAAGCCATGGGGGGCATTTTTCAGCACAAAAAATGTGCTGAAAAACTCGGCTTATATTCGAGTATATACATATCTTTTGCAGAGTATCTGCAACAGGAAAGCAGTGTTCTGCCAGGGTTCGATTGTCCAAACCACACACAGG
The DNA here is from genome assembly GCA_021292165.1 of Shinisaurus crocodilurus. Classification (NCBI taxonomy): domain Eukaryota; kingdom Metazoa; phylum Chordata; class Lepidosauria; order Squamata; family Shinisauridae; genus Shinisaurus; species Shinisaurus crocodilurus. Next base: position 182,775,487 of record CM037879.1, on the reverse strand, counting down.
ACTTGTGTTATTGTCACATTTTTGTTTAATAGAGACTGTTTGGAGAAGCTTTTATCTACAGGATTATTAGATGGGGCTGGTACATCTGTTTCTAAGCAAGCATATCTATTCAAGATAGGAACTGAAGAGTCATTAGAGATAGCTTGAGTTGTTACAGGATTTTAAAAAAAGCTATCAATTTTGCATTGTTTAGACAAGGGAGATGTCCCAGGACCTTGTGAGGTATGAAGGCGTTTCTTGATGCCCATAACTAAAAAAATTATTGGACAATTTACCAGAATACCAGTTGGGCACATAAGATTAATAAACTTCAATAAAACAAGTGCCTTAAGAATAAAATGAAAAATTCGATTGGGCCAAAGACACAAACTGAAAATTACACTTTAAAATAATAAAATTCAATAAAATAACTTAAAAAATAAGATTTAAAAACCAGCTGGGTAAAATCACAAAATTAAGATTACACTTAAAAGTAATAAAATTTAATAAAACAAATAGCTTAGAAAATAAAATTTGAGATTAAAAGAGAACCTGAAATAGACAATACAAAGGGAAAAAAAACTGCAACTTGGTTTTGTTTGGTCTTTTTATCCCCTAAATAAAATGCCTTCTAATTTCTATGCAACTCACTTTAAAAGAGGGGGAGGGGGGAATGTCCCAAATTCCAGGTTGTGTGCAGAATTCTTCAAATGTTTCAATATGTTTATTTATTTATTATATTTATAGCCCACCTTTTTTCCTGCAAGGAACCCAAGGCGGCTTACATAATCCTCCTCCTCCTCCTCCTGTTTTATCCTCACAACAACCCTGTGAGGTTAGGTTAGGCTGAGAATCAGTGACTGGCCCAAAGTCATCCAGTGAGTTTCATGGCCGAGCAGGGACTAGAACCCGGATCTCCAGAGTCCCAGTCCAGCACTCGCACCACTACGCCACACTGGCTCTCATGTTTCAAAATGAATCCTCACTCCCCTGTGTCCTTTGGTTAGGTACAGAACATACCTTGCCTGTGAGAACATACAATCTTGTGGACTCCCGTGTGACACACAGTGTGATACTGAGTGCGCACTTAGCTTTGCACTTGGCGCGACGCTGAGGCGCCGTCTCTGGCAGCTCTTCCCCAGGCAGGTTGCAATGTGATAGATGGCAAGCAGCTGCAGCAGCTCCACACTGTGTCCTTCCAAACCCCCAAAACAAATTTAAAAACAGCTTTTAAAAACCCACCATGAAAGAGGGAAGGGTGACTTTGGGCCAGTCACTGACTCTCAGCCTAACCTACCTCACAGGGTTGTTGTGAGGATAAAAGGGAGAGGAGGAGGATTATGTAAGCCGCCTTGGGTTCCTTGCAGGAAAAAAGGCGGAGTATAAATATAATAAATAAAATAAATAAACCTCCCCCCCCCCAATCATTGCTGCCATGCTCAGGTGATCAGCAAGGAACATCTGAGCAGCAGGGAAAGGGCTGGGCTGCAGATAAAGTAAACCTTTTATCTATAGCCCTTCCCTTTCCCCCCTGCAGCTCAACTATTCCTTGCCAATCACCTGAACAGAGCAGGGGGAAGTTTGACTCTTTTCTTCCCTCCCCTCCCCTGAGATTTGGATGAAAATCACCCCCCACTGCTCTCTTTTGTAAGCTTAATAGCAGTGAGGGGGTACGATTTTCATCAGGTTTGCAGTGGGGTTAGAGCCAGTGCGTCTCAATTATTTTCTGTCATGCCCCCCCTAGGAAGAAGAAAACATTTCGCGCCCCCCGCGCGACTGTAAATAGTATCATTTGTCTATAAAATTGTTATAAGTACACCTCTGCATAACACTGTATCCTTATTAACGTATAAGAGAATAAAAAAAGAAAGAAATGTGGATCAATTTACAACAAAGAATAGCTTTATTAACTGTAGCAGAAAAGATTTAAAGGAGCACAGGATTTAAAGGAACACAATATTAAAAAAAAACTTTTAACTGAGGTCAAACGAGCCCCCCTTTACGGAGCCTCGCGCCCCCCCTGGGGGGCCCGCCCCACTATTTGAGAAGCACTGGGTTAGACGTCCCCTTCCCTTGCAACACCATCTCCTGCTGTTTGGCAGGGAACAGCTGAGCAGCAGGGAAAAGGAGGCTGAAGCCAGCCGCACCCCTTTCCTCTGCTGCCTGGCAGGAGGGGATGGCACAGATCACATAAATTAGAAGGCAGGCTGCATGCAGCTGATTGGCCACCTCTGAACAAGAGATAAACCAAAGGCTATGTTTTGGGAGACTATGTTTACTGATTGAAGAATGTGCATAATTCCCAGAGAATGTACAAAATGCAGTGGAGGAGTTATGCATATTCTTCCAGCCCTGTTGGAGAGAATGCATATGGACCAGGAAATGTGCGCAGTTCCCTATTCTTGACAGATAGTGTGCATATTCTTCATGAGGCGTTGTGAATGCACACAATGGTCAGTTGTTATGCCCATGAGCCATTCAGCCCGCATTGCCCCTAACATAACATATATTTAAATATAGGCTGGTGTAGGAAAATTATGCTTAGTCCAGTTTTTAATTCAAAAAGCCATTCTGCAAGGACAGTCAAACTCTGCAATTAGCTCGACTAATTTTTCTCTCCCTCTCCCCTCCCCGCAGCATGCCTTTCCACATAAAGGAGAAACAGCAAGAATTAGAGAAGGAAAAGATGGAAGTGAAAAATCTGGACGGCTGGAAGCCTGCTCCAACTTTGCTGCAATCTTTATTTGCAACTGGATTGGTCAGAAGATTAACTTTACAACAATCTTAGAAGAAAAGGCAGCTTTTGCTCAAAAGCATTTTTTTATGCTGCATGTCACATTCCTGGGAATATACATGGTAGCAATTTCTTTTCCAAGAGCAGTCACCAATTTTTGAACTAGTTGTAGAAGCTGTTTATGCCCCCAAACTTAACTATTCACTGTTAATTTGTTCCAAATGTTGAATAGAACATATTTTTATAAAAAGGAAGTAAAACATTATTCACTGGTTTTGTTAAACACTCTGTTATTTTCTTGAAACTGATCTGTCAACATGCAATAAACATTTTGTGAAGAAAGGATTGTGTTTATTCATAGTTCTTCAGTAATAAAAAGTACAGTAATACCTTGGATTGCAAGTAACTTGGTTTGAGAGCGTTTTGAAGACAAGCAAATTTTTAAATATTTATTTAATTTTTTTTTACTTGATATACAAGCGACGTCTTGCAATACAAGTACTGTAGTACGGCTTAAATTAAAAATCTCTGTACAATTTTTTTTTGGGGGGATTTCGTTTTGATATAAGAGTGTTTTGGATTACAAGCACGTTTCCGGAACGAATTATGCTCTCAATCCAAGGCATGACTGTAATTAACTTTCCCTGGGTTTTTGTTGTAAAAAAAAAAAAAAGGTTGTAACAGATGTGATGTCTAATTTTTTTTAGCTCCCTTTTCTATGGAACCTTAAAGCCAATGTGTGGTGAATGGTGATTCTCTGTAGTTGTGCAGTAATGAGAAAAATGCATTTTACACTTGCTCAAGGGTACTTTCATCTATCCTCAGTTAACATCTTCGAAGGAGAGCAGAGGAGCAGGTGGGAAAACTTAAAATCATCCAGCACCTGCTCCTTGTTACCTGTTGCTTTGAGGGCCAATCTGGCTGATATCTGGGGTGGGTGGATATCTGTCAGGCTAGGGGGCATCTATTTTTTATTGGAGTTTTAGTATGTGCTAGTAAATTCACTGGATTACCTGGGGCGGGGGGTGTCCCTATTAGTGTGGTCATGGGTGGGAGGAAGGTATGGCACTGGGGGATTAATGAGCCCGTTGAGAAGAACAGTCAGATCCAACCTTGTAATGGTTGGATCAGTTCCTGTTAAGGTTTAGACTCTCAGTGGCCTTTACCTTCTGCGAGGGTGATAGACCTATAGGAATGGTCTGCCAATGGAGGCTGATGATGGATTCTGGCTTCTTTTCCATCAGCATTGCATCTTCTCAGTGTTGTCCAGTGGAGCCTTTCTGAGTGGTTCATGGCCTGCTGCAATCTGAGCCAAGGGGAGAGATGTTGTAGCCCTTGGTGGAATGCTGTAACAAGCTTTCATGATGCTTTGAAGAGAAAGTAACGTGAAGCCACCACAACTTGGACACCATAGTTAATGCATGCAGTTCCATGCAGTTAACTCTGGTGTCCAGAGCACGAACTGGTTTAGTTTTATTGGATGAGTTTCAATTGCTGAGGCCTAAGGATGCAGACAAGGTGCTTGTCCAAGTCCAGTTGACTACCTGTGGGCTTGATCCTTGACCTTGATGGCTTATTACATCTAACTGGGAGGGGATGTCCAGCTGGGTTCAGGAGGTTGTAAATGCCTCCTTGAGCGAGGGGATGGTACTAGCCTCTTTAAAGGAGATGTTCATCAGGCCACTCCTCAAAGAGGCTAACCTGGATCCATAAGATGTTAACAACTATAAGCTGGTTGCCCACGACCCCTTCCTGGGCAAGGTGCCTCTGGGCCAGTTTTGGAATGGAAACTGCCTTGGTTGCCCTGTGGGATAACCTTTACTGTGAAAGGGATGGAGATATTCCAGAGCAAACCATGTCAGAAAATCCATGTGGTTCCCGCAAACCATGAGGGCAGGAACACAGTGGTGTTTAAAAGCCCCTTAAGAAATGTACTTTGAAACATGTTGGGCTAATATAAACCCTTTTTGTGTGCACCTTTGAGATTTTATCTCCCCCACCCTGCTTTCCCCCTTCGTATTGGAAAGCAAAACATCTTGTGCATAGTAGCCCTGGCATTTACTACAGATGTCATCAGTCAGTCAGTCAGGCAGGCAATCACTCGTGACCAAATAAGATTGTCTTCCAGGATAAAGAAGAGAATTTACAAAAAGGAGATTTTAAAAGGAGAATTCTAAAGAAAATTGTGTAGACTCTAGCGATGGGTCCGTAAGTGACTGTGGAGGCCAATTCTAGATCCACACAGCTTCCCACAGTGAGGACACAGGTTACCAGATGGAAGATGGTCCTGTAAAGGATTCATTTGACGTGCTTTTCGCTTAGCACATTTCTCCCTTTCATCTTGCACTCGGGCTTCTTCAAAGTCCATAGAACCTTTGTGAAAGGCCAACCTCCATTTAGATCGTTCATGGGCCAGAGCTTCCCAGTTTTCGATGTTTATATTGCATTTTTTTAGATTAGCCTTAAGAACATCTTTAAACCTCTTATATTGACCACCGATATTCCGCTTTCCATCCTTGAGTTGGGAATAAAGTACAGTAATACCTTGGATTACGAGTAACCCGGTGTGCGAGCATTTTGAAAGACGAGCAAAATTTTTTTTAAAATGTTGACTCGCTGAACGAGCGAGGTCTTGAAAAACGAGCACACCGGGTTACTCGCTGCTGGCTCCCGGGCAGGGAGCCGGCACGGCAGCGCACGAGGCACACGCAGATCCCTGCCATGGAGCTGCGCGGAGGCCAGGCGCGGCCGGGAGCCCGGGTGCCGGCACAGCAGCGTGGGAGGTGCCCGCAGAGCGAGTGGAGGCGCGATGCAGCGCGGCTGCTTGCTCTGCGGGTGCCTCTCGCTGCTGTGCCAGCTCCTGGGAATTTGTTCCACAAGCATTTAATCACTGCTTTGCCTTCTCCCTCCATGGGGCTCCCTGCCAGGGAGCCGGCAAAGCAGTGATTAAATGCTTGTGGAACGAATCATCTGAGTTCCCATTATTTCTAATGGGAAAACTCACTTTGATATGCGAGTGTTTTGGGTTACGAGCATGGTTCTGGAACGAATTATGCTCGTAATCCAAGGTACTACTGTAACTGCTTTGGGAGACAGCAGTCAGGCATTCGAACAACATGACCGGTCCATTGAAGTTGGCGTTGAAGGATCATTTTTTCAATACTAGTAGTCTTTGCTTCTTCCAGTACACTGACATTTGTTCGCCTATCTTCCCAAGTAATTTGCAGGATTTTCCGGAGGCAACGTTGATGAAATCTTTCAAGGAGTTGGAGGTGACGTTTATAGATAGTCCATGTTTTGCAGGCATACAATAAAGTTGGTAATACAATGGCTTCATAAACCAGTTTATGAAGTTTATGAAAATTTGTATTTTGGTCTTCTTACAAATATCCCGATCCTCGAACACTCTATGTTTCATTCGAGAAAACGCGGCACTTGCGGAGCTCAGACGGTGCTGGATTTCACTGTCGATGTTAGCTGTAACAGAAAGATAGCTGCCAAGATAGAGAAAATGATCGACATTTTCCAGTATTGTCCCGCCAAGCTGGATAGATGGCATCACCAAAGGGTTAGCTTGCACTTGCTGATGAAGCACTTTGGTTTTTTCGAAGTGAGAGACCAAGTTTTCCGTATGCTTCTGCAAAAGCACTTAGGATAGTTTGGAGATCATCCTCTGAATGTGCGGAGACCACATTATCATCAGCATACTGAAGTTCCACAACGGAGGTTGTAATTACCTTACTTTTTGCTTTCAGCCTGCTGAGATTAAAAAGCTTTCCATCTGTTCGATATATAATTCCCACACCAGCACATGGGTGTACTACAAAGAAATCACGGCAGACTTTGAAGAGCTGGGAAGGGAACTCAAGAACTTCGGGGCCCAGATAGTTTTCTCATCCATCCTTCCAGTACTTGGAAGAGGCATAGAAAGGGAAAGAAAAATACTCCGAGTGAATGACTGGCTACGAAGGTGGAGCCGACGTGAGGGATTTGGATTCTGGGACCACGGGCTACACTTCCTGGAAGATGGACTGCTGGCAAAGGATGGGTTGCACCTCACAAGGACTGGGAAGAATGTGTTTGGCCACAGCATGAGGAACTTAATCAGGAGGGCTTTAAACTGAATCCAACAGGGGAGGGAGACATAAACTCGGGGGTACCAATGGAAGAAGGCCTCTATGCCACAATGGAGAGAACAGCTCCAGCGGTGCCCATTGATAGTCTACCACAAAATGTAGGGGGAAGGTCGGACTATAAAGCACATAGTCTTCGATGTCTCTATACTAATGCCCAGAGTATGGGCAACAAACAAGACGAACTTGAATTTTTGATACATGAGGGCAAGTACGACTTGATAGGGATAACTGAAACCTGGTGGGATGACTCCCATGACTGGAATACAGCAATTGAAGGGTATAACTTGTTCAAAAGGAACAGAAGCAACAGAAAGGGAGGTGGAGTTGCACTGTATGTTAAAAATACGTATCTCTGCACAGAGATACAGGAAGAGGAGCTTGACAGCCCCATTGAGAGCATCTGGGTTAAAATAAAGGGGGCAAAGAATAAAACGAACATGGCGGTTGGAGTCTACTACTGACCCCCAATCAAGGAGAAGACGAGGATGGAACTTTTGAAAAACAAATTGCCATTGTTTCAAGGAGGCACGATGTGGTAGTAATGGGAGACTTCAATTTCCCTGATATCTGTTGGGAGACTTATTCAGCCAAACATGGCCCCTCCAAGAAATTCCTGAGCTGTGCTGCTGATAACTTCCTCCTACAGAAAGTGGAGGAAGGAACTAGAGGATCGGCTATCCTTGACCTGATTCTAACCAACAGAGAAGAGTTAGTGGATAAAGTGGCAGTTTCGGGAACTCTGGGGGAAAGTGACCATGTTATACTTGAGTTCTTGATTCTAACGGAAGCAAAAGCTGAGTGTAGCCAAACACGTACCCTGGATTTTAGGAAAGCCAATTTTAACAAACTCAGAACAATGATTAGTAAGATTATATGGCAAGTGACTCTCACGAGAAAGGGAGCCCAGGAGGGGTGGGAGTTTTTAAAAAAGGAAATTTTAAAGGCACAATTGCAAACAATTCCCACAAGGAAAAAAGGCAGAGGGCAACAGAAGAAGCCAATGTGGCTTCACAATAAACTCAAAGATGACCTGAAAACAAAAAAGGACACGTATAGGAAGTGGAAGGAAGGACAGGCTACAAGTGAAGAGTACAGGCAGGTAGCACAGAACTGCAGGAATAGTGTCAGGAAGGCTAAAGCTGAGAATGAGCTAAGGTTAGCGAGGGATGCGAAAAGCAACAAAAAAGCTTTCTTCAGATACATGCACAGTAAAAGACAGAAGAAAGAATTGGTGGTTCAACTACGCAATGAGGATGGCAAATTGATAACAGAAGACAAAGAAAAGGCAGAAGTGTTCAATTCCTACTTCAGCTCGGTCTTCTCCCAAAAGAGGGTCTATGACCCCCCCGGCAAACCTGAAGTGCAGACTGAAGGGGCAGGATTGCAGCTTGAGATTGATAGGCAAATGGTCAAGGAGCACCTGATTACTCTGAACGAGTTTAAATCTCCAGGGCCTGATGAGCTGCATCCTAGAGTAATAAAGGAACTGGCAGAAGAACTCTCAGAACCACTGTCTATTATCTTTGAGAAATCATGGAGGACAGGTGAAGTGCCAGACGACTGGAGGAGGGCAAATGTTGTTCCCATCTTCAAAAAGGGCAAGAAGGAGGAACCTGGGAACTATAGGCCAGTCAGTCTGACATCAATCCCCGGGAAGATTTTTGAGCAGATTATAAAGAAGTCAGTCTGCAAGCACCTTGAAAACAATGCAGTGATTACTAGAAGCCAGCATGGATTTGTCAAGAACAAATCCTGTCAGACTAATCTGATCTCATTTTTTGATCGGGTAACCTCCCTTGTGGACTGTGGGAATGCTGTGGACATTATATATCTGGACTTCAGCAAAGCTTTCGACAAAGTGCCTCATGATATCCTGATTAGTAAGCTAGCTAAGGGTGGGCTAGATGGAACAACTATCAGGTGGATCCACAATTGGCTACAGAATCGGACTCAAAGAGTGCTTATCAATGGTTCCTTCTCAAACTGGGGAGAGGTAACGAGCGGGGTACCACAGGGCTCGGTCCTGGGCCCGGTGCTCTTCAACATTTTTATTAATGACTTGGATCAGGAGGTACAGGGAATGCTTATCAAATTTGCAGATGACACAAAGTTGGGTGGAACAGCTAATACTCTGGAAGACAGAAACAAAATTCAAAGTGACCTCGATAGGCTGGAGCGCTGGGCCGAAAACAACAGAATGAAATTTAATAGGGATAAATGCCAAGTGCTGCACCTAGGGAGAGGAAACCAAATGCAGAGTTACAGAATGGGGGACACTTGGCTCAACAATACTACAAGTGAGAAGGATCTTGGAATTGTGGTAGATCACAAACTGAATATGAGCCAGCAATGCGATGTGGCTGCAAAGAAGGCAAATGCTATTTTGGGCTGTATTAATAGAAGTATAGCTTCCAAATCGCGGGAAGTGATAATTCCCCTTTACTCGGCACTGGTTAGGCCTCATCTTGAGTACTGCGTCCAGTTCTGGGCACCTCACTTTAAGAAGGACATAGACAAACTGGAGAGGGTTCAGAGGAGGGCAACAAGGATGATAAAGGGACTGGAAACAAGGCCCTATGAGGAGAGACTGAAAGAACTGGGCATGTTTAGCCTTCAGAAGAGGAGACTGAGGGGAGATATGATCGCACTCTTCCAGTATTTGAAGGGATGTCACACAGAGGAGGGCAAGGATCTCTTCTCGATCATCCCAGTTTGCAGGACACGGAATAATGGGCTCAAGTTACAGGAACCTAGATTCCACCTAAACATCAGGAAAAATTTCCTGACTGTCAGAGCAATAAGACAATGGAATCAACTACCTAGGGAGGTTGTGGGCTCTCCCACTCTGGAGGCATTCAAGGTGCAGCTGGACAGACATCTGTCAGAGATGCTTTGACCTAGATTCCTGCATTGAGCAGGACTCGATGGCCTTGTAGGCCCCTTCCAACTCTACTTTTCTATGATTCTATGATTCTATGATTGTATACCAATTCTGTCCAATCTAGCAACAGCAAAGATCTCCTTCTGAATCAAGATCTGAGCTCCTATTGCTGAACTCCCAACTCTAGTACTTGGGGCTGTGTGCGTGGTTCCAGGAGCCAGAAGCATTTGTAGGTATTAATTGCCTCTTTCAGGGATAAAACAAAGCCCTATGTTTGTAGCCATCCCCCCACCCCTGTGCGCCCTCCCTCCACCTCTGTCTCTCATAGAGAGATAGAGAGATGGCAATATAGTTGTCTTGCGGAAGAAATTTCCTCGCTTTCTTACTTTCCACTTTTTTAGTGGTTCTTATGCCAGATTATGGTGATGTCCCAGCTAATTTAGTCCCCTGCTATATACACTACTTAAAACAGGTGGGCAACTTGTGGCCCGCCAGATGTTTTGACCTACAACTTCCCATCAGTCCTAGCCAATATAGTCAATGGTGAGGGATGGTCTTATTTATTTATTTATTTTATTTATGAATCGCCCATCTGGCCAGACATCCGGCCACTCTGAGCGATGTACAGTCCAATAAAATACAAGGGGGGGGGAACACACACACACACACACACACACACACTATAAAACACAATTAAAAACAGTACAAAACTTAAAAATCCTAACCCACCCCATATCCCCGCCTGAAAGGCCACGTTGTTAATGCCCGGCGGAAGCTAATCAAGGAAGGGGCATGGCGGAGGTCACTGGGGAGTTGTGGCCCTCCAGTTGTGTGGCCCTTCAGATGTTTTGGCCTACAAGTTGCTCATCGCTGGCTAAAAAGGTATTTGTAGAATATAGATTATTATAAAGAAACTTCTGAGAAATTTTAATTTTTTCTGGTAATTTTGAAATTTAATTCAGTTTCTGAAGTGGCCTTTAAAAAGGAAACTGTGGAAGCTGTGCCTTAGTCTATAAAGCACGTGTGCACACACGCACACGCACACACTCAAATGGCTTCACTGTGTGAACCAAATGTATTTATTTGATATTTTAAAATCATTTAATTTCATTTATTTCTATACTGCTCAATAGCCAAAGCTCTCTGGGTGATTCACAAAAATTACAATCCAAAGATACAACATACAAAGATACAACATAATAAAAAGCCTGTGGCTTATGCTGGCTCAGCTTGTCTGAGCGTGGAAAGCTAAGCAGGGTCAAGCCTGGTTATTACTTGGATGGGAGACCCCTCCTCTAGTTTCCTGCACTGAGCAGGGGGTAGGACTCGATGGCCTTGTAGGCTCCTTCCAACTCTATGATCTATGAAATCTACCGGTAATACAAATATTTAACCCTCAAAATGACTTTTTTTTAAAAAACGCACAGCTAAAAACAGTTACAATAAAATACAGATATCTGCTAAAACAACTTACATTAAATGCTCCATAATATGCCATCAGATGCCTGGGAGTAGAGGAAAGTTTTAATCTGGTGTCAAAAAGATGAAAATGCCTGTGTCAGGTGGACCTCAGTGTGGAGAGCATTCCACAACTGGGTCTATCATTGAGAAGGTCCTCTTCCTTGCTGCCATTCTCTGAGCCTCCCTTGGAGGAAGCCCCTCAGAAGAGGGTCTCAGATCAGATGTTCAAGTAGTTCATATTGGGAGAGGTGCTCTGTCAGGTATTGTGGTCCTGAGCCATGTAAGGCTTTATAGGTTAAAACCAGCACCTTGAATTGGGCTTGGATATGGATATGTACAGGCAGCCAGTGCAAGCAGGCTAGAATTGGTGTTATGTGCTCAGACCTTCTGGTCTTGCTATTACTCTGGCTGTTGCATTTTGTACAAGTTGCAACTTCTGAACAGTCTGCAAGGGTAGCCCCATGTAGAGTTCATGCAGTAATCTAACTTGGAGGTTCCTGGAGCAAAACTACTGAAGTCAGGTTAACCCTGTCCAAATAGCTGGGCCACCAGCCAAACCTGGTAGAAGGCAACCTGCACCACTGAGGCCACCTGAGCCTCAAGTGACAATGATGGCTCCAGGACAACCCCCAAGCTGCTCCTTCAGAGGGAGTGCAACCCCATCCAGAACAGGATGAACCACCCACCAACAGCATCTCGCCCAGACTGAGTTTCAGTTTTTTAGCCCTCATCCAGTCCTCTGTCGCAGCCAGGCACTGATCTAGCACATCGACAGCCTCACCAGGTGAAGGTGAAAAGGAGAAATAGAGCTGCATGTCATCAGCATACTGATGACACTCCAAAACTCCAAATGACCCCACTGAATGGTTTAATGTAGATGTTCAATAGCATGGGGGACAAATCTGACAACTGAGGAACCCCATGCTGGAGAATCCATGAGGCCGAGCAATAGTACCACCTTCTGGAGCCAGCCTTCCAAGTAGGAGCAGAACCACTGTAATGCAGTACCTCTGCACCCAGCTCAGATAGTCACCTCACATGGTTGATGGTATTGAAAGCCACCGAGAGATCAAGGAGAATCAACAGGGTCACACACTCCCATCTCTCTCCTGACATAGGACATCATACTGGGCAACCAAGGTTGTTTCCATGCCAAAACCCAGCCTGAACCCTAACTGAAATGGATCCAGATAATCAGTTTCATCCAAGAGTGTCTCTTAGCTGGTTGGCAGCCACCTGCTCAAGACCCTTGCCCAGGAAAGGAACATTTGCCACCAGCCTAAGGTTGTTGAGATCTTCTGGATCCAGGGAGGATTTCTTCAGAAGGGGAAAAGCTGCTGTCAGTCCTCTACAGGAGGTGATCTGACCATGACAAAGGGATCAATTCAAAGTCCCCCACTTCCAGAGCACCCTCTCCATGGCTAGCTGAAAACACCAAGTCTAGAGTGCCTACATGTGTTGGGCTGATGACATGTGGGACAGTCCCATGGTTGCCATGAAATCCTGAGCCGCCCCAGACAAGGCTCCCTCAGGGCCCTCAGCGTCACATCTGAGACCACCCCTGTCAACTCAGGTAGGGAGACTGCTTGGTAGCAGAGTGGGTGGTACACCAGCAGTATCCCCAATCTCTCCCACTGGCCCAACACAAGATGCAAACACTCCAGACCAGTAGTCAGATGGACACAGAGCCTGGAGAAAGAGATAGCATTCCTATAGACCATGGCAACACTTCTGCTCCCTGGCCCTCAAGTCTACCCTGATGCTGAACCAAGTACCTCGGTGGGTACAACTGGGAGAGACTAACTTCTCCTTGTTCACCCACTCAGGTCTCAGTTATACATGCCAGATCGGCTGCCTCATCCACTATTAGATCATGGGTGATAGAGATCTTATTATAAGCTGATCTGGCATTTAAGAGCAACATCTAGAAATCCAAGGGCAACCACCAATCTGTGAGTGGGGAAGGGCCGGAACATGGCACAGCCATTAGCTGATCCCCTTACCTGGTCAGCCCTCCTCCCAATGCCATTTCTCCCTCTACCTGTCATTGCGCTGATTGCCCCCCCCCCCCCACTTTGCCCCATATCCCTCGCACTTTCTGCTCTAATAGCATAGACAGACAACTGGGGAGGCACAAAAAAAAATTTAGGCAAGCATTTCCCATAGTTCTTGGATGCTACATGAAGGACAGACACATGCAGAAGACCAGGAGCAAGCTTCCATGCACACATTCCATGCATATGCAACCTTCACGGATGATTGAAAACCCTAACCCAGCAGCCAGAAATTAATTTGACATGTGAACTGTCAACAATCATGCAAAACAAGCAGATGCCAACAGTTTGACAAGGGCATAGTAGGAAATAGGGTGTAGGTGTGTCCACATGTTGGTTCAGAACTGACCCTGGAGGGGTGGTGGTGGTGGTGGATTGGATGTGTGTTTTTAGTGCATTCGAACCCCCCTCCCCCCAGGTGACATTCTTCCCATGTTGGTATCTCCCCCATCTAAACTGCAGCTTGTGCTGCAATTGTGGGAATAAACTGCAGTTGACACCACCAAAGTAGCAATGTCTGCTCTGCAAGGGGTTCACCAATGCAATTTTATTTTAGTTTTTGTTAGAATATTTTCTCCTGCTTTTGCTTTAGTTCTTAATAATTGAGGTTGGGTAATGTAAAGCTTCCATGCACATGCTTCCTTTCACACTCTGTCCCATATAAATGTTACTTTTGAGAAGTACTATTTGTCCCTTGGAGGGTGCCTTGAAAAATTGTTATTAATGGAACCTGTCAAATGACTGTGATGAGAAATCTCCATTTGACAAATGTCTTCCAGCCAAAGAAGGATTTCAAATGTTTCCTCTTGATAAAGTAAAGTAGAATAGATATTACAAATATTGATGATTGTTTATAGAGAACCTTTGCATGCATGGAATCAGAAATAGGAAAAAATCTACAAAAGGTTAGCATAACATTCAATGACCTTGTAAAGGCTGATGGATGAATGAGAAGTGTATGTACAGTTTCATGATGAATACAACTTCTGGTTAAAGGTCTATACTTTATAGAGCTGAGGATTTATGAGCGTAATATGTCTTTTGGCATTTACATTTTTTTTCTTTAGAAACTGCACCGTGGAAAAAGAAACCAAATGCACAGTTACAGGATGGGGGATATTTGGCTCAACAATACTCCAAGTGAGAAGGATCTTAGAATTGTGGTAGATCACAAGTTGAATATGAGCCAGCGATGTGATGTGGCTGCAAAAAGGGCAAATACTATTTTGGGATGCATTAATAGAAGTATAGCTTCCAAATCGTATAAAGTACTAGTTCCCCTCTACTCAGCACTGGTTAGGGCTCATTTTGTACTGTGTCCAGTTCTGGGCACCACAATTTAAGAAGGATGTAGACAAACTGGAGAGGGTTCAGAGGAGGGCAACAAAGATGATTAGGGGACTGGAATCAAAGCCCTGTGGGGAGAGACTGAAAGAACTGGGCATGTTTAGCCTTTAGAAGAGAAGACTGAGGGGAGATATGATAGCGCTGTTCAAGTATTTGAAAAGTTGTCACACAGAGGAGGGCCAGGATCTCTTCTCGATCATCCCAGTTTGCAGGACACGGAATAATGGGCCCACTCAATGAAGTTACAGGAAGCCAGATTCCGCCTGGACATCAGGAAAAATTTCCTGAGTGTCAGAGCAATAAGAAAGTGGAACCAACTACCTAGGGAGGTGGTGGGCTCTCCCTTTCTGGAGGCATTCAAGGTGCAGCTGGACAGACATCTGTCAGGGATGCTTTGACCTGGATTCCTGCACTGAGCAAGGGGTTGGACTCGATGGCCTTGTAGGCCCCTTCCAACTCTACTTTTCTATGACTCTATGGTTCGCGGAGACAGAGGCAGCCATTGACATCACAACAATCCAGGCACCCCCACCCCCCCAGCACATACCCTGTAGCACAACACAGTACCCCCATTCCAACACCCACAGTGGCACACTCTATGGGGCATGGAGCTGGGAAGCAGGAAATGGGAGTTTGGGCCCCACTCATCTTTTGCATGTCTGGCACAAAAAACCCTAGTCGTGTCAGGGGCAAGAGAGAGGGAGCTCCTGGAACTTGAACTCACACTGCATGCTCCACAGGGCAGCTGCTTAACCACTCAGCCATAGTAGCAGGCCGTAAGCAGATGCTCCTTTGCACGGCATGTATTGTCTCTCTTACCGCCAGCGCTTACCCCCAGTAATTCATAGATGCCAGGAGCACAAGGCCTGTAGAAGGAACTTTGTGTTTTAGATGGTAGAGGGTTCAAATCCAGGGCACGCCCCACGTTCAGGCACACCTGAGACAATCAGGAGGACTGCTTTTTGGGCCAACAGTCCAGCCTGTGCATGGAGCAACCAGCCCTTCTCACCCACCACTCCCCTGGCAACCCATGTGGCCAGTCCACCTCCCCCCCGCTCACTCTTTTGCCCGATAGAGCAGCCCTGCCTGGTAGCATCCCGGCAGGGCTCTTGGCCCTCTTCCCCCCCGCCCAACATCCCCATCTCTCCCTCAACCCCATTTCTCCACCCCAGCTGACTGTCTCATAGCACTGGCAGCAGCACCTACCCCATATGTGCACCCTGAGGAGATGCTTGCCCCCCCCTGCTCACAGTCTAGGGAACCAAGTGAGTAGAGAGGCCACTGACCATCAAGCTCTCTGCCTGCCCCTATCCATAGGCCTGCCAGATCCTATCAAGGTGTGGAAAAGGGATTCCTAAGTACCATCCCCTATCAACAAAGGAATACCCCATGTGGCAAAGTCATAGCCTTTATTGATTGTCATCTGGGATGGAGGGGATCCTCATATGATACAGCAGCAGGGCTCCAACCTGCCAACCTGGACAGAAAAGTAGCAGGTGCACTGTTGCATAACTGTCTGCTGTAGACTGCGGTGCCATAAGGGCTGGTCATTGGAACCGGCGTCCAGGGCTCAGCAGGCCAGCCCCACATCCCATGACCACCCAGAGAGCAGCAGCTGATGGGGGCAGTGGAAACAGCTCTGCCACGCTAATGCGGGCGGGATGGAAGGTGGTGCCGGGCGGGGGCAGCTGTTTCTGCCCTCCCATGAAGCCAGTGGAAGGGAAAGTACCGGTACTTGCACCAGCCCCAGACCAGGTGTAAAATCACACCGTCATTGTTCCTGTGTTAGCGAAAGGAGGCCCTGCCTGTGTCCGTGCCCCAGCCCAGCTGCTACCGCTCTGTCAGCTTCGGGTCCTGAGCAATGGTGCTAACAGGAGCGTTCTACTGGCCTCTGGGGGAGCTCCAGCGGCTTCAGGGTCCTGCTGGTGGTGTAGCCCACTTCTGCCAGCAGAGGGGGGAGGGCTCATGCCGCTCCGAGAGCCCCTCAACTGGCAGATCTGGAGTACCGTGTGATGACTTTAGTGTACCAGTTAAATGGCCACGGATTACATTAAAGACACTACAACATAATTTATGAATAATGGCTATTACCCCGAGGCTTGCTATTTGTAGGTATTTCCTATTCAGCATTACATCATGACAACACAAAAAGAAGCATAACAAACACAAGACACCCAGTATTTACAAAATTGAACTGATTGCTTAATTGGCTAATACTACACCAAATACATATGACATACCTTGGACAGAAAACAACAGCTAGCTTTGCTGCAGCTGAAGAGAGCTTAACTGACCTATTTGCTCAAGCGGCACCCCAAGCCACCGGCTCTCCTTATAAGCAGCTTTGCCATCTGCAGTATGTGAATAATTTCTGCAGCAGACAAGATGCATTCCCAAGCTTTCTTTTCCAAAATTGCTTGATAATTCACATTCTTAGCTGCTTTAGAGACAGGTGGTATGATTATGTTGCTTCAAACTGCAGCAATAGGTTAGAGTTGTCAGCATACCAATAAGAAATCTGGTCCTGGGGCACAGTCAGTCCAGCGGTAAAACAATAAGAGTGCAAAGGTGTGAAGGCCCCTCCAAATAGGGAAACAATTCAGGAAACATTTGGAAATTGGGTGAAAATGGGGGGAAACTCTTAAGCAATATTTCATCTCAGAGTGATGAAAGAAATAGTTTTAAAGTCATATAAGCTAATATTGTTGCATGCTGCTCCCAAACTCCGAGACCCAAGATTCATAGCCAATAATGTTAGTGCTGCTGGATTACTAAACCATACCCTCCAGCATTCCACAGATGTTATAAGCATGCCCAAGCAGGGGCATGCTTATAACATCCCTAGGGATGGAACCAACGACCTAGGGAGGTGGTGGGCTCTCCCACGCTGGAGGCATTCAAGGTGCAGCTGGACAGCCATCTGTCAGGAATGCTTTGACTTGATTCCTGCATTGAGCAGGGGGCTGGACTCGATGGCCTTAAAGGCCCCTTCCAACTCTACTTTTCTATGATTCTATGATTCATCCCAATTCCAACTGCAAGGATCACTCCCTAAGCTTGCACACACACACACACACACACACACACACACACTTTCTGTTGCAGCAAAACCAGGGATGTTGAAGAGTCCTTGGTTTCGAGTCACGAGTCGAGTCACGAGTCTTTGGACCCGAGTCTTGAGTCCGAGTCCGAGTCCTTGGTCCAAAATGGTGAGTCACGAGTCATGAGTCACTCCCAAAGCTGACTTCACTAGTCCCTATTAAAATTAATGGGGGGGTTTCCCAACAAAATAAGGCTATTTCAGATGTGTGGTTTAAATAAATTCTAGTGGCACAAGTGTGCCTTTTTATTTCAAAACTCTGCAACTGATTTTGGCAAGAACAGACCAGGCAGACAAACCCAAAATAACCAGACAGGCAGAGGAGGCAGGGGACCCCAAAACAGGCAGGCAGAGGCCTTTGTCTTGGACAATTCAAACTGTGGAACTGGTTAAGAAGAGACCAGGCAGGCAGAGGAGGCTGGGAACCCTAAACAGGCAGGCAGAGGCAGCCAAACCCAAAATGTCTGAAAGGTTGCATTTTAGGAAAACAGAACGCGATTTTGGAACACGAGTCCTTGGTCTCAAGTCCCGAGTCGAGTCTCGAGTCCCATTAAAAATATTGGGACTCGAGTCTGACTCGAGTCATTGGGGGGACTCAGTCCGACTCACGAGTCGAGTCCGGGAGTCTGAGTCCCCATCCCTGAGCAAAACCAACAAAGAGTCTTGTGGCACCTTAAAGATGAACAAATGTATTATGGCCTAAGCTGGTACACCTTGCTGAAAGCTCTACTCCATCTGACCCATTTGTTTACTCTGACATAGGTTGTCCCTGCCCAGGAGAACATGGGACCCCAATTTGGATGAATGGGTATTTCTCACCTGCCCACACACATTTATGAGATATGACCAAACCACAATATTTATTCAGGAGCAGCAGCAACAACAACAACAAAATAGTAGCATAGACAGAGTAGGATCTCTGTGATAAAAATGAATGTTTTACCAAGAATGATGTTCTTATTTCAAACACTACCGATTTTAACTAATGATGTGCCCTTTAAAGAATGGCAAAAGGACTTATCTAAATTTATATGGCAAAGAAAGAAACCACGTGTTAAATATATAGTTCTACAGGATGCGAAAGAAAGGGGTAGATTGGGTGTACCTGATTTGAAATTGTATTTAATGCTTGCTGTTTTGTTTGGTTGAAGGAATGGGTGACATTGAGAAATAACAGACTTCTAGAATTAGAAGGGCATGATCTAAGGTTTGGATGGCATGGATATTTGTGGTATGACAAAGCTAAGGTTAATGTAGATTTTAAGAACCACTATATCAGAAGGGCGTTATTAAGAGTTTGGAACAAATACAAGCCCAGGTTATGCCCAAAATTACCCTTATGGATATCACCCCAAGAGGCATTATACAGGAAAGAAATGACAAGCAATGAGAACTGGTTAAAATACAGAGAAATATTGGAATTGCGTCAGGGAACACATTGGATTAAAACACGGGATTGTTTAGTAACACAAGGTCATAACTTACACTGGTTTTCATACATGCAATTGTTAGAGAGATTTAAAGTGGATAAAAGAATGTATGATATAGAAGAGGATAAGTCTGAATTTGAAATACAATTGTGTACAGGTGATGATCATGTAATCGCAAAAATGTATAAATTTTGTTGAAGTTTGGGACAGAAGAAGAACAAGTTAAAGACTGTATGGTTAAATGGGCAAGGAACTTTGGATATAATATAATGATGGAACAATGGGAACACATGTGGACTAAAGGTATAAAATTTACACTGTGTTCTGATCTTAGAGAGAATTTTTACAAGATGATGTATCGTTGGTACCTAACTCCTGTGAAATTGGCTAAGATGTATAATAATGTGTCAAATGTATGTTGGAAATGTCAAAGTCATGAAGGAACATTTTATCATGTTTGGTGGACATGTAAAAAAGTGAAAACATATTGGGTACAAATACACACATGGATACAAAAGATTTTAAAAGTGAATATTAAACTGAAACCAGAAATGTTTTTATTGGGTATAATAGACTTGCAACTTGAGAAAGACTATGGAACATTACTACAATATATGATGACGGCAGCAAGAATAATCTATGCTCAAAAATGGAAAGAAGCAACTATACCAACTATAGAAGACTGGCTGTTGAAAATGTTGGACTTAGCAGAGATGGCAAAATTGACTTGCTTAATTAGAGAAATTTTTTAACTTCATTCAAGAAAGACTGGAAACCTCTGTGGACTTCTTGGGGAGGAGGGAAAGTGACTTAATAACTTTTGGTTTTGATTTCTGAAGATGGGTGTGATAGAAATTCATTATGTGAAAATAGAAGAAACTTATATATTGGATAAGGATTGGTATTGTTTGTCAGACAATGAGGCGGAAGCCAAATGTTGTTTTGGAAACTTCAATAAAAAATTCAAAAAAATAAATAAATAGTAGCATAGACAAAACCACAATAATATCCTCAACTTCAAAGAAAGTTCCCACCTCCTGCTGCAGTCTAGATATGTCAATGAAAGTCCATGGTTTTATTCACAGTTAATTCAAGTATGCAATTTTGTTTGTTGGTGTCCCTTGCTTGCTCTGCCAGGATGCATTAACCTGAGTGCACTGTAATACACTGAGCCAGTAGGTGGGAGCAGCAGTCTCTGGTAATTTCTAAAAAAAAAACCTGTGTGTATCGCAAGACATAATCCAGCAAGTGGCAGGAGCTGTGGGCTTCATTGCATGTGCAGAATGCCTTGCAGAAAAGATGGTCTGGAAGAGAGTGTTAATCCTTTGCAGAGCATCTTTGGTCACTGGCTTCCCAGGGTTCCAAATCTGGCCAGGAAATAAGGCCATACTTGTGCGAATTTGAGATCAGTGGAAACCAGCCTCCTACCTCAGATGAGAGCAGGGCCTGGATCCATGTCAAACTAAGCCCCATCTCTGAAGCAAGGCAGCCAAGCAGAAATGACTTAGGAAAATGGTTCCACCTCCCTAATACAGTTGAATTTTCATGACAAAAGAGCATGCCCGTTCAGGCCAGCTGACTATTGTAAAAAAAGAGAGAGAGAGAACATGTCTACTTCACAAGCATCCTGCAGATCTTTATGAGAATTTACCTTCCAAGAAAAAATAAAATAAAGTCCAGTTTTGGGGAAAAAGTATGAGCCCATACATAAGTATTAACCCATATATTTTATTAAATGAGACTTAAAAAGAACAACTGCAACTACTTTTCAGGGGAATCTGCATAGCCCCATGGATTTTTGCACACTGCCACAGAGAATGGCAGAAGCAGGAAGAAGTCTCAGCAGAAAGAAACCAAAGGGTGGGGGGACCATTTGGAGCCTCTTCTGGGCAATGTCCAGGGTTGGTACCTGCTGCACCAGGCACCCCCCTGGACATTGCCCCAGCCGAGGCTTCAGGATCCCCGCCCTTGTGCAACTGTGAAGGTTCACAGTTGCGCAAGTGTGGCCATAACAAAGTGCTTTCTTGTGCAATTTTTTTTGCGCAATTTTAAAAAAAAGGTTCCAATATACACGGTTAGCCACTCCAAAGTGCTGCTTGGGCACTTTGAAGGGGCTGTCAGTGGCTGTCAAAATGGGGCTAACAGCTGGCTTTTGTGATCTCCGGAAGAAAAAAGGGAAAGGGAAAACAATTTGCAGCGAGCCAGAAAGAACTCATGATCGTGGTGGGCAGCGGGGAGACAAATCAGTCCTCTTGCAGTGTCCCCTGGGATACCTGTGGGAGGACCGAGGGGGGAGGAGTGGGAAGGGGCCAACAACCCATGGTGAGCCCGATCATCTGTTGGGCTCACTGTAGGCTGATTGCATGACAACCAACCTGCTGTGACTTATTGCCAGGGTGCATCGGTGTGACATGCAAATGCACCCAGTGAGTCTGCGTTCTCACCACCATTGTCACCAGCTGCTCTTGCTCCTCCTCCTAATTGCCGATGCTTGCTTGACTGGCAGGGAGCCAGTGAGTGAAGAGGCAGCCTCATCCGCATCCGCTGCTGCTCCTCCCCCTCCTCCTCACCACCACCGTTGCCTGGGCCACAGCAAGAGGCAGGAGAAGAACCAGGTTGCAGTGGTTGCTTCATTTTTAGATATGTCTCTCTCTCTCTGTTGTATGTTTATATGTTTGTATCTCTATGGTTTTTATAATGTATTTTTAAGGTTTTTAATCTTGTAAACGGCCCAGAGAGCTTCAGCTATTGAACAGTATAGAAATGTAATGAATGAATGTATGAATGAAGAGGAGCAACTCGGGGGGGGGGCTCCAGTCATTGGGCCCCTGCTGGGGTGTGGGCCCTTGGCAGGTGCCCAACCATGCCTACCCTTGTCCTTGGCCCTCCATGTGGGTGTTTGGGGAAAACACAGAGTGCCTTGCGTGTGTGAGATGGAAGATTTAAAATCCTATTCCTGTGTGCAGACGCCCATAAATCCACACACAGAAGTTCAGATCCTTCTCCCCCTCTCCTTGCGCAGCTTTTCAGCATTTCGGTTATCAGCCAGCTCCAAGTAATCTGACACCAGCCCAGCTTCCTCCTTTTGCAGATTAATCCAAGTAGCAAGGAAATAACTCTGTAAACTCCACAGGTCTATTCTACCTATTTATTTACTTTAGCAAGTATATTCTACAGAGCATACATTCCCTAGTTACAGTCCATGTGCAGAGTACAATGCATAGCAAGCATTTAATCCAGTGGAGCAAGTGAGATTCACTCCACTCAGCGAAGACGTTACATGATTGCATTAGTCCAGCAAGCACTAGTCAGAAGACATGAGTGAAAGAGAGTGAACAGTCCTGTTCCTCTCTCAACAACAGCAACAATGGCTACAGACAGCAAAACAAGACAGTACGTCACCAGAAAGCATAAACCATGTGACAGGCTCATACTGTTTCCCATACCCTCTAGTAACCCCTGCGAAAGCACGAGATTCATAGAAAGACACACATACTTGTTTACTGCCAGTCTGTTCCTTCCATGTGTAAACAATGTGCTCCAGCTTGTGAATGTGATACATATCACAACACTCCATTTAAATGAAACCTAGGGATGTATGAAAACTACAGGCCTGTGGCTCACGCTGGCTCAGCTTGTCTGAGTGTGGAAAGCTAAGCAGGGTTCAGGCCTGGTTGTTACTTGGATGGGAGACCCCTCCTCTAGTTTCCTGAACTGAGCAGGGGGTCGGACTCGATGGCCCTTGTAGGCCCCTTCCAACTCTATGATCCTATGATCTGTTTTCAGTTTGTTAAACCTCAGAATTTGCCTCGTTCACAACCCTGAAAGTCAACACATTGTAATCGCATTTGGAAACTGTGTTCATAAGAAAAATGCCCACTTTAAAAATGTGAATTTTCATTTAAAAAATCTATTTCCACGCTCTAGTCGATGTGTGTGTGTGGGGTGATTCTGCATTTGAGTGCACACATTTTTTAAAAATACACACCCCAATGTGCACTTTTTCCATTCAAACAAGGGTGCGTGTGAATGTGTGTCTCTCTCTCTATGAAAATGTGTGGGGGCTCATGCCGGCAGTGTCTCCATCCATTTTATTGGTGGCCACACCCACTGCTGGAATGTGTCCCCAGTTCCCGGGCTGGTGCCAGTCAAGCCCATGGGCTGAAAATTGTTCCCCAGCCATGCCTTAGAAACCCACTGAGGAATATCAATAAGAATCACATTACCTGAAGACATTTCCTACAGATGTGCAGAAGCAAATCTGCACAAACCCCAGCAGCCTCATTAGGGGTCTTCTATCTTCTACCCAAAGCAGCATAAACAGTCGCTGAACCACTTTCAAAAGCCACCAGAACTGAAACTAAAAAAAAAATACTAACAACTTCAGCAGACAGAATCAAAATGTCAATGGTTTAACTCCCTGCTATTTTAATCTGAGAAATGTTGGAGGGTATGCTGCGCAATGTTTTTTGAGGGCACAGCAGAGCTGGGAAAATGCTCCGTCCTCTGTTTGCCCTACTTTGCACTGGGTTTCCAGGCCATTTAATTAAAGGGTAGTGGTGGTGATTATCTGTGAAGGGCCATTCTGGACATTTTTGAATCTCAGCTTCAATACAATGGACAGGTGTCCCACACTGTTCTGGCCTGTGGGCAGATTTGGAATTTTGAGCAAGCGCTGTGGGCACCTCTACAGAATGGCAGAAATGTAAAAATTGGATCTAGTAAATAAACACACACATCATCCTGAATTTGCATGATAGTTACACAGGATCCTCCCCAAAGCTCCATCAAATTAAAGCTTACATTGGTGTCTATCGAATACCATCAGGGCTGAGTCATGGGACGGAGACTGAGGTGCACAAGGAACTGTGGGACCAGGCCGTGATCAAGACCACTTGGGGGACTGAAGGGCAAATGGGACAGCAGGATCAAGGAGCAAACCCAAAGTCAGGAGGACCAAAGAACAACCAAGGAGAACTCGGGGAGGCCCTTGCTGCTGAAGCTGGAACAGGGAGCCTTCAGTGGATGGAGCCAAAGCTGCAGTTCAGCAGTTCATTACATGGGCGGTGGGATACATTGCACACAAGTCTAGCAGCTCCTGACTACACTGCAAAAAATACAGACCCAGCAACATGGATCCAAGGCAGGGATCCTCATGGGCCTTCATGACTTTTACATGGAATGCCAATAAAACTACAATCAAATCACAGATCACAGATGTGGACACAGAAGTGACTTATGCTTTCATAGTGATTGTGTGTGTGTGTGTGTCTTCCCTTGTTAAAAAAAAACACCATGAAGATTTATAAGGTTCCATGTCTTTGATCCATGTTTTTGTGCCATGGTGGTGCTGGCAAGTGCCAGATCTGTGATCTTTTACTGTGCAGCAGTCTAGACACTAAGGTTTAATTTAATGGTGATTTAAAAATCAAGCACGTTTAAGAGGATCCATTTCAATTCTATTAAAACTGACTTTTATCCAGACTCAATGAATGAATGAATGTTTATTACGGTCATTGACCAGAACCAGCAAAAAAACATTATAACAGAAAAACAATCCAAAACAGGCTGGATTTAGAACAGGAAGATCAACAATGGATCAAGGATTTATTCTGCAACATCTAGTCAATAAATATGCCACTCCCAAAGCTGGTGCCCTCTTTTCTGTTTTTATCGACTTTAAGTCATGAAAACAAAGTGTGTGCGTGTTCTCTCTCCCAGTACTTTCTCTCTCACTCTGTGCTTTCACTCTCTCTGTGCTTTCTCCTCAACTTTTACCCAGGGTGAAGATGAGTGCCATCAAGACAACTTAATGTCTATTGTGGTCAACAAGGCTGCTCCAGAGTAGTCTGGTGGTTCATCTGTACAAGGCTGATTTAAAAAGGTCTAGGACTTGCTTTCATTGAAAGATTTTAGGGAATGGCCATCCCACTTCCAGATGGTGTAGGCTGTATCTACAAGAGAAGCACAATAGTTATTTGTTAATTACCTGCTGAGTTTTATAGTCAGTAAACATCCCACACAGATAAACAATGGAGTGAGCATGGATTTCATGGCAGAGGCAATATTATATACACCCCAACATGGTGCAGTCCCATGTGTAGGGTGCCCATTGTGGGAAATAAGATGCATGAGAGGGGACAATGATATCTGCAGTACCTCTCTAAGAGCCTTTCCTTGGCCAAAGGGTGAGAAGTGGTGATAGGCAGCTGCTCAAATAGCCAAGAAAAGGTGGCATCCACATGCCCTGCCTCTGCCCCCACTCCCCAAATGGGGTCCTCCTCCCCACAAGGCTATGGTAACTCTCTCCTCCTCTTTCCTATTGTCCAAAAGCTGCTGGGGAGGGGAACCTTGGCACCACTTACCTCAGGGGGCAT
Organism: Shinisaurus crocodilurus; assembly: GCA_021292165.1. Lineage (NCBI taxonomy): Eukaryota > Metazoa > Chordata > Lepidosauria > Squamata > Shinisauridae > Shinisaurus > Shinisaurus crocodilurus. Next base: position 182,749,988 of record CM037879.1, on the reverse strand, counting down.
GCCTCCATGGTTGTGTCTGTGGGGAAGAGAAATGCAGGGCTACATGAAGGCTTGCTTTTGACAATTCCCCCCAAGAGGTTGGGAACTGACAGCTGTTCAGAACCCCACTACTAAAGGAGACGCACCCCAGCATGGGTAAGACAGTGTGAACAGAACACACAGATAGAAGAGAGGGGGGTTGCCCCTGCCAAGGCCCAACTTTGACAACCTCCAAAGAGGCATCCCTGCTCTGCTGCGGTGGCTGATGATCTTTCCTCTCATAATGACCCTCGTCTGTGTTAGGCCTAGGAGCCCAGCAGTGCACTCCTGCAAGCACCGCGGGCTGCGGGAGGCGTGGCTGCCTTGAACAGGTGCAGCCGCACCCACCCCTGGTTGGCGAAACTGCTGCAGCGAGGCAGCTGGCCCCATTCCATGGACATTAGGATGGAGACAGTGGACCTTTCTTCTTTCCACTCTCTCCTCACTTCAAACAAACCCTTGCATGGTGCATCTTCAGGTAATTCATAATCTGAAAAATAAGGGATGGACAAATCTATCAGTTTCATTTTCGCCTCCATTTGATTTTTTTTTTAAAATCTCAAGTTCTTTCCACCCTGTATATGAAGAAATTTGTGAATGTTGGTAAATTCTTATAAAAAAATCAACCGATAAAATTCTCATCCATC